>CABHPH010136239.1:22008-38486 GCA_902168325.1 Peromyscus nudipes
AGAGAGAGAGACAGAGAGAGACAGAGAGATAGAGAGACAGAGAGATAGAGAGACAGAGAGATAGAGAGACAGAGAGACAGAGAGACAGAGAGGGAGAATATAAAAATAAACTTTAAAAAAATAGAGGTGCATGTCACTAGTTTGTCTAGTGTACATGGCACTAAAAATATATAATGCTCAGCCATAGTGTTGGGTAATCACCAAGTTGTGGGCCCTACTGGGTTTCCCCACATCTATTGAAAGCTGTCATCTGTTTCTTTTTGGTCTCAAAGCTGAAAAGCAAGACCATCCCAGACTCATCCTGCTTTCATTGTGCACTCCAATTACAAATACAATTCTTGGGTATTCAAAGTAAACCAAAGTTTACATAGGCTGAATTTAAAATCAGCTCCAGGAGTATTATTTTACTTCCAAATATTTTATGAGCACTGTAAAGGAGACACTGAAGCTGCTCATATAGAAAGTAGTAAATGAGGCTTAAGTCTCCTGGTGCATGGCTTTGCATGGCATTCCATGAGTGGGGAGTACTAAATTACATGGCTCTTCAGTAACACATCCTGTGGTTTTTCACTGAAACTTAAACTACCCAAACCCTCTAACTCTATTTCATTTTCTTATAAGATCCAAGCATCTTTACAATTACACCTAATTATTTTTGAGACTGTTTATTTCATCATTTGTGAATTTCTCAAGCCTTCTATATTTATGTAACCAGAAACTAATTCCCATTATTTCCAAGAGGTTATCAAATCAAAAGGACATCACAGGGACCACATTTTCCTGCACACATACAAAAGCAGGGTATTGTTTAAAAGGTATTTCGAGTCAGAAAATGGCTCCTACCTAGAGAAATCTACAATGTTCATTTCTTTCCTATACTTTTTATTCCTTTCCATACATCATCTATAACATTGTCAAATCAAGTCATATGAAAAAGGCACTTGCGTGCCTTCATGTTTTAATATAAAAACAATCAGTAAATGCTATTTAAAGATACCTTTATGCCAATTTAGTATGAGTGACATTCCACAGCTGTACACATAGAACAATCTTCTTTTAGGTCTCCTGACAAATGAACAAGAGCTTCCAGAAAAGAGAAGGTAAACTGTGCCCTATGGGCAGCAGATATCAAGTTGGAAATTATAGAAATCCCAAGAAGAAAGAACAAAGTGCCGTGAACCGCCTTTTATGAATGGTATTTAGTGTCCATATTACTTGAACTAGGAAAGTCAAAAAGGTTTTCAAACCACACAAGGCCTTGAAGAAGTCAGTCCTCTAACAATGTCAGTGCCTAGGTGATGATGCAAGGCTGGGCTGTCTAGAAAACAACAGTGAGCTAATGGAAGAGATGAAACAGGAAGCCCATGGTGCTACCTTTTTTGAGGGGTGTGTAGGTACAATTTTAAGATTACAGAGAAGGACCACTTATAAAATAGGAAATACTTCAAAGTCAGAAACAGAACAAAAATTACCTAGTAATTTCTAACTTGTGAGTTCGTCTTCTCCATTTTACATATCTCCTGTGCTATGTGTGTGTGTGTGTGTGTGTGTGTGTGTGTGTGTGTGTGTGTGTGTATGCACACGATGGTGCCTGTGTGGAAATCAGAGACAATTTTCAGGAGGAGGTTCTATCCTTCTACCATGTGGGCTCTAGGAATCACACACACACACACACAGTTGTATACAAACACCAAAGGCAATCAAACGAGCAAGCACAACAAGCAGCTATAGTTAACTATATGTCAAAGTACAAGACAGGATTCACTTGAACTGGGCGCCTTTCCAGCATCTAATTAATTGCATGTACGTAGATAAGTTATTATCCTAAGGCTTCAGGGAAGTCAGAGAAGGCAAGCTTTCTAACTCTCAGCTCAGGACCTACCTGAACTTGGATTGAGTGCCCAGGGATGTGACACAAAGATCACTACATGAATACATGCCCTTTGTCACCTGAATCACTGGCCTGCAACACCTATGCTATATCATGTGGGAGTCCACTTCTAATTCAGTCCCTTATTTCCCTGCTGTTTGGTTCTTTTTGAAGATTCCCCATGGGCAAACTGGAAAGATACTGGATTTCAGGTACTCACATTAAAGAAGCTGACAGTTGTATTTGTGGCTCTGAATTGTCACCCTAGCTAGCAGAGGTTAGAACCAGAAGCAGTGTTTTAACTTCCTGTGACATTTACAAGAATTGTAAAGCTGGCTTTTGCCAGAAAATGTATGTTTAATCTAAGCAGTCCTGATACACTGGGAAATTGGTCCCTACATATCCACTTTACAAAATTAAACCGAATGTTGGAAAGCGATTTTGGTCCATATCTCTGAAAACAATTAATTGTACCATTTCGAGCTATAAAGACACTATGGGGTCATGTGCTTTGAACATTGGTTTTATTCATGAAGAAATGAGCTGGGAGGGAAGAAGCAGTATGCCTAAAGTTGTGATGGTTAAAAATCGCAGTTCCAGGTTTCCAGTTCCCACCTGGGGCTCTTCCCACTCGGAAACAGGCAAAGGCTAGGCTAGGCATGGCAGCATGGACTTGCAATCTCAGTCCTTGGGAGCTGAAAGGAGGAGAATCCTTAGGGTTGAGAAGGCAGCCTGGGCTACAGAACAAACACAAACAGGCCAAGTCAAATGCTTTGTAACCTTCAATGCTTCTGGCTTTCTTTTAACAGGCAGTATGCCTTGAGGAGCAAAAATACTCACAGTGATAAAAAGAAGTATCCCTAAGAGACGAGAAGGATCATTCATATTCTATAATAAGCAAAGGAGGGATATGGCCAAATTCTAATGATGAAAAGGACAAGGAAAGTGTGGAGCAGAGGTGTGACCAGGGACTATGCTGGGCTGAACTTGAGGGCTATGCTGCTAATGAAAGAATGGGCAAAAGCAGGAAATGAGAACTGGTTCAAAAGCCAGGAAAGCATGAGGCAGAGGCAATGAAAGGGTCCGAAGTGTAAAGTCCACAAAAGCAAGGAGCAAATTTCATCTCCCTGACCACTCCCCACTCATCTGATCATTCTCTATCCAGTTTCAATTTCCTCCATGGCATTGGTCACTCTCCAGAATTGGCATATTCATATACTTCAGCTTTAATTGCCTCTAGCACCTGCTTCCATGTATACAGATATTCTGTAAGGAACATAAGGACAAGGAGTGGGCTCGCCTATCTCAGATGATGTGAAGTGCGCTATACATATACATTGAATGAACAAATCTAAGAAAGATATAAAAAGTTAGACTGGGTTGATTAGATCTGTGACAAAAAGATATTAAAAGCTAAATTCAGGAATTAGTTTTTACTGTTCTGACATCCAATGAGAATAAGATACTGTCTCTAATTCATCAATGTTTGCAATTCATTCAAGGCAAAGGAAATAAGAACAGGAGAAATTTATACATAGTGTTACTATGAGAGTTTCTATGGCATGTAATATCTGAAGAGCACGGTGGAATAAGCTACAGGCAGAAGCTTTGGGATATCCAAGAACATCCCTAAGCTGTAACGTTTCAACAAGAGATCGGATCTTAGCATCTGAAAAGGGCCACAAAGTAGACTTTGACATAGAGAGCTAGGACAAGAAAACTTAGAAGTGAGACCTGCAAACACATAGCCATGCAGAGCTCTAAAAGGAAACATGGTGTACAACTGTGAGGGCAAGGATCTCCACCTATTTGGAACCTAAGCTGGCCTTCATGTACTGCATAAGACAGGGGACTGCAGAGTAGAGCCACCCTCCTGAAAAAGAGATACTATTCTCTACTAATGATAGCAGTGCTGAGACCATAGTTTCCATGGGAGGAGTTTGTTTATAGCCAGGTCTCCTAATGACAGCACATACATTAACCAAGATTTGTCTATCCCCTTGCTCTAATTAAATTTTAGGGTTAGACACAATCATTCATCTGGCCTGAAACACTGATGAGCCCACTTGGAATGTAAAACACCAAAGCAAATCAATATTTACTAAATTTAAAGGAAGCAATCAATTTGTAATTCGAATTTATGTACATCTTTTCTCCACTTTGGATCTGTCTTATGTCCCTTAAGTTCCTCTGGTCATTAAGATTGTCAGCAAAGTTACAGTCTCAGTGTATCTGCAAATAACTAAAGGAAAATGTATCAGACATCTAAGGACAGAGACTTTATAGGTATGGCATTCACAGTCTCATTCCTTCACAGAGATCCTGGCATGTTTTCCATAAATGTTTACAGAATGAATGAGAAAAATCTTTATAACTCTTGAAAGAACGAATGAAGAAAATCTTTATACCTCTTGCAGCTTGTCATGGTAGTTCATGCCTACAATCCCAGAACTCATAAGACTGAGCCACAGTTATTTCGGCAAGTTCTAGATTGGCTTGGGGCTACAAATGTGAGTATTCCAGGCCAGCCTGGGCCACAGTTTAAGACCTTGCCTCACAAAACCTAGTTTCACAAACAACATCTCAGACACCCCTGACCCAGCCTATGAGTCTGTCTATGCATACAAGTACTCTCAAAATTCCCATATGGTCATTCTTCCCTTTGACATGTGCATTTTAATAACCAAACACTGAAACAATAACCATTTGTTTCCCAAGAAAGATGATTTTAATTAACATTCCATCCAAACATGCCAATCATTCAGCACCTTAAAAATGAATTCAATTTATATCAGAAAAGCTGTTCCCTTTTCCCTAAAAAGCATATAACTTTTAAGGACTCAGTTGGCATCTCCAGTTCATAAAAATCTTGTTTATCCATCATGCTTCCCCTGAAAGCCCGGTTTGTGTCGATTTGCTAACTTAAACCTCCTTTACTTCTGCTTAGGCTAATATCTCACCCTTGCTCCTTTTTGTCAATTCTTAATACTTCTCAAGCCTCCATCTGCTTTCCTAAGGGGATGACAATAGCCAGACTACACTTTCAGCCTCCTAGGATATCCTGCCCTGGAGATTCTCAGCAGGCATTTGGAAATTGGAGTTAGCCCAGAGCTCCGGAGTGAATTAAGGATTGGTGATGTCAGTTTAGGAATCATTAGTGTAGGGGTTAAAGGTGAACCTACGTAAAGAGATGAAATTACCCAGAGAGTCAACATAGCAAGAGAGAAGATGCAGATCAATGACAGGAACTCAGGAGTTGCAACATTTAAAGAGGTAAAGAGGGAGCAAATGTATGTGTACAGTGAATGCTTATGTACATGCACTAGTGTACCCAACAAAGCAAACTTAATGAATATTACGAACACATCAAGATAAATGGTGATCACTTTTCAGCAAAAGAAACTATATTCAGGTGCAGGCATCTCCAGATGTCCACCTGAATGAAGCTAAGAAGCAGTCTTCAAATTCTGACAAATGGTGGTCATAGATAACTTTTGGGAAAAGCAGTCTTCCCGGTGTGGTTCTGTGGACAGTGTGCAAGACCAGCCACACATGGATGCATGCAAGATACACAGGTGAAGATCCCAAAGCACCAGAAGATTAAGCATTAGTAAAGATAAGATGGGTACTGGGTATCCCAGACAATGACGTTAATAACCACTGTTGCATATTGACTCTTCCCCGTGTGTCGGAATCAATGCATAGTATTTCTGTGCATGGCTTAACTTTCTTCCTCATCATAGCTCTAAAAAGTCACTACATTTTGCATTTGAGAAAATCAGAGCCGGCAAAGGTTAAATAAATTACCCAAGGTCACACAGTTAGGCCATGGTAGTGCTAGGATGGTACCCGAGTTCTCTTTGAAACTGAAAGCCCCTACTGTCAGCCAATGAAGTTAACACCTCCACACTTATGCTAGTTAGATAGCTATGCTTGGGGAGAGGGGAGCTGAAACCGATGAAGTACCTCCTTTTACACATATGCCATCAACTGTTAGGCTATATTTCGGTAAACCTTATGAAAACATATTCAAATAATTGTATTTTGGGTTCTTTAAAAAATCAACTCGAATCTATGTGACTGTAAAACAACCTGTTATCATTCAAATGTACTTGCTACAATAGTTCCCAATGGTTTGAATTGTTTTTAAAGTGTGGCATCATTGATTAGGTGGTTGTTTTTAAGATTCAAATTAGTAATAACTTTCAGTTAAAGTTTTTAAGATTCAAAGGCATCAGGTAACTGAGGGAAATTTGGCAGCACGCTCTTAAAAGGCCTGTCCTGGCCTTGAATTTTGACAATTCTTGCATGCAGATGCAGTGGCAATAATGTTCAAGATGGGAGATTGGGCATAGAAGGAAGTGCAGCAGCAGAACTGGTTGCCATGTCAGCATCCTTTTATTCCTTAAAACAGTAGAAAAATAAAGCCATGCTGGTCAAAACATTGAGTGCTAACTCACTCAGAAGCTTGGGAACTCCATATGAAAGGATACACCGGAAATCCAACTAACTAATTTACCTGTGACCCAACAAAGATCTTAGAAAATCTAATTGGTTATCAGGAAGAACGAGAGACAGAGTGTGAGTGAATGAGCGACAGAAACTCTAGCAATTAATGTTTTGCTGTCTATAGAAAACCAAATGAGGTTCTGGTCTAAAGCAATTAGTATCACTGCTAATTGTGCATGTGTGGAGCAATAATACCAGGCATTTGGGGTGCCTCGCACTGATTGTTCCCTTCTTCCTCTGGATTACAAAAATCCATTCAGACAGCCAAATAATAGCAAGTACTTAGGCAAATTGTTAATTATGAGGCAGAGATAATCATAATCTTGTACGTTTATGAAACTGAATATACAATGAGGATTACCAAATGAATTGTTGCTTTATTATTTTACCAGTGACTGAAAAATATGCTAGCCCTGCAAACAGTTTTCATACATCATTCATTCGGTCCACCAGAATTCAAAAATGGCCCCATCAATATTTACCAAAGCTGTTTCTTTCCCATCTCACCACCTGCACTTCTCTTTTCTTTCTCACTAAGACTGTGTGTAAGGTTGCCCTGACGATTTCTGCTCCAGCTCAGCAGCACCATGATAAAAATAAGAGTATATCAAAATGGTGCTACCATGTGACTTTCAAAGCAGAAAAAGAATAAAAACTATCAATACTTCTGCTGTAAAAGTAATTACAAGGAAAATAATCCCTATCTTATTGACTATTCTCCTAATAATAATCCACAAAATTTTATTCACATATGAGTAAATCAAAGCTCATATCGGAAATGGGATCTGCTCAAAGTCACTGCTCTAGGCAGTAGCGACATGTAATATTCTTGCCATGAGGACACATATCCAATCTATGATCTTTGAAATACTCTCCCATAGTAATGTGTGACGAAGTGTTGATGTCTGTCTATACCTTTTTTCTCAATGAATTAAGAACTGACTATAGTGTCAAAGGATGACTTTCTTCTTCTCAGGCATCAGATAGTTCCACAGGATACTAAGATGAATATGGAAGCCAAACTCATGGTCATTTTACAGAGGGCCTATCTAATCTATTTTTACAAGAGCCTATCCTAGTGGAAGAATGCTAAGCTCATCACTTTCCTACTCTGATTTATTTAGTCAGGGAGAGGTATAGGTAGGCAGGAAAAGAAAACAGAGGCACTGGTAAATATTTCTAGAGCCAATAAAGCTATAATAAGCCAAATACAAAACTGGTGAACACCACAACTTTAGAAAAAAAATGCCAAACAAATAGAGTATGCCATTGGAAAAAAAAAGGCTTATTATTCTCATTAACCTCTTCAGCACTGGTGACAATATGATACAGCCATGGCAACAGTGGGTACTTTCCTGGAGCATTTTCATTGCTCCTTCTTCCCCACAGAAAATAACTTTCTTGTGTTTGGTTAGATTTGTTCTCCGGCAGGGCTCATATGACCAAGGCCTACTGCTAATGGGGTTACTCTACCTTTTAACCCCATAGGCATGTTGCTCCAATGGTTCTGTAGGCATGTAACCCCATAGGAAATGTTGGTTCAATTGTTCTGTAAACCACCATCTGTCTTAGGAAGAGGCAAGCATGCCTAAACACTGTAAAGACTTGGTTGATGGTGGGGATCTTCTTACCCAGACACTCTTCTATGTCATCCAATTTCAGCTAACTCTCAGGAGTGGTGGGGCAAGCTAAATCGTCATCCCACTTCCAAATGGGCTCTGCCATTACACCCAAGACTACATGCTGCTTTAAACTAAAACAAGCCAAGTGTCTATGATTTTAAAAAATTTTAACTAAATTGCATTGCAATTAATCTGGCAGGCTATTGCAGAGTCTATTTATTTTCTAGCTTTCTCAGGCTCAGTTGAACTAAAAATACATTGTTACTTACCTAGTTGCATCTAGAATCTGAAAAATCCTCCACCTGTTAAAGGAACAGTAAAACCAATCGATAGCAAGAGCTTGCCAAGAGAATAATTAAAATAATAAAAATATCTATTTTGCTTGAATATCATATTTTTACAGTTTCTCAAACAGTAAGGAAATAGTTCATGGGTAGCTTTCCCATTTTGTTCCCCATTAGCTCATCTCCAGCAAATGGGGACATTCCAAATCACAAGGCTGAAAAGAGCATGACAGCATTGATAACCAATCCTCTGCATTGCTGTTGGCATGGAACGATGGATCTACCACTCACACTAACTTTATTCTCTTTCTCCAGGGCCAGTGGCAAACTAAGCAAGGACAAAAGCCAAGAAACCCAAACCCAGACCAAGTCTAACCCTGTAGCATGGATGAAATGGAAACGGTTCATCGAAAGTACTGAGGAGAGATTTTTAACATCATTGGAAATGTATGAACACGGATAAAAGAGATAAAAAAAACTCTTAGACTTTGCATATACTCTTAAATGAGATGAAAATTCAAAGCATGCATGTATACACAGACACAGACAGACAGATGGACAGACAAACAGACAGACAGACAGACAGACAGACACACACACACACAGAGTGAAAAATAATTCCTTTCTGTAGTGACTGCCACCCAAACAGAAGATGTCCAAAGTAAATAATATCTTCTCATTTATAAAACTTGCTTAGATCTTTCTCATAACACAAGTCTTAGGATTCACAAAACATTAACTCTACAGTGTAAACTTCTTTTAGTTTTTTTTTGCATTTGCATTTGTGTGTGTGTGTGTGTGTGTGTGTGTGTGTGTGTGTAGGTCAGAGGGAAATATGCAGGAGTTGTAGGCTCAGGGGATTAAATTCAGGTCTTTAGGCTCAATCACAAGCTCCTTGAGCACTGAGCAATCTCGCATGTGTGAACTTCTCATATGAACAGCATCTCTGAAGTTGTACCCAGGTTACTTTGAGACTCAGTGAGCTTCCTGGTTTTAATTAGACCATAACAAGGGCCATTTTAAATTTTTATACTTTTTTGTGCACAAAAAAATGTTATAAGGGCCTGTGAGTTGTTATAGGAGAAATGTCTTTTGATATAAAAATGTTTCATTTTGCCGGGCAGTGGTGGCACACGCCTTTAATCCCAGCACTCGGGAGGCAGAGGTAGGCAGATCTCTGAGAGTTCGAGGCCAGCCTGGTCTACAGAGTGAGTTCCAGGAAAGGCGCAAAGCTACACAGAGAAACCCTGTCTCGAAAAACCAAAAAAAAATGTTTCATTTTTATATTAAAAATCAGTGCAGGTTTCTGGGGTGAGTTAAGAATATCTTTTAATAGCGTAGCCAGTAGCAGAGCCTTGTCTGCATCCTCACTAGGGAAACAGTAGATGAATTTTTAAAAATACTGAGTCCAGGGTATGGTTAGACCTCACTTACCTGCTTCTCAGTTGTTAAGACTGCCAGGGAAACAAGTGTTATGAGAAACCAACATGATATGCCTGGTGAGTTCTGACACTACATCTTTTAAACAAGATACCCCCCACAAATTAGCTTGATATTCAAAGCCCAATGTATTCTCTTTCACTCCAGCCACAAAAGGAAGAAATTTAGAGTATACTATTCCGCCTCATGACATAAAACCCTTATACAATCAAGACAGCTTAGGAGCCCTTTTACCACACTTGGTCTGGTGAACAAAAGAAAATACAACTTTGGATAAAAATACAAACAAACAAAAACCCCTGACAAAAACAGCAATAAGAAAAAATGAAAACAAGACCACGTGTTAAATTTTTAGCTCCAGTAAATTCCAAAGCAAAATATACAGTAGTTTCAAAAAACATAATTTCTATTATACTATCTTAATGGAAATGCTCAAAATGATGTAAATATTTCCATTGATTTACTGATTTGTATCAGAGCTGGGTTAGAATTTACTTCAATCGGGAGCTGTTATCTCTTCAGAGTAGCATTTTTATTTCTAGGCAAAGTTCCCTCGTATGTGTTAATATTTTCCAAGTGATTACACAGATAGGACTTTAAAGAGCTCACTGTCTTACCTGCGTGTCCAGCCAGCCAGAGGTGCAGTATCCAGTGATGAGCCATGAAAATGTTACAGGTACACCGATCAAATGGGTGGACAGTCATTGTAAGTGACCAAAGACCATGGGGGAAAGGTTAAAGAGAGAGAGAAAGAGATGCACACTGATTAGAAGAAAAGGAATTAATTTCAAATTTTATTTCATACAAATGTACACATACTCTGTCTTTGGGATGGTTCTCAAATGGTATCCCTTAAAAAGATCCTTTAATCATGAAGTCATTCAAACTGTATTTATTATCCATTATGGGCCAGGAATTGCTGTAGGATAGAGCAGTGGATAAAACAAACAAACAAAAAAATCCTTCCTTTCTGCAGGCTCTGCAATCTTGTGGAATATTTTGTGGGCCATATGCTTGAAATAAGAATTTTCCAGAAATATACCACATGTGAAAGCATTTCTTCTGGTTTTATTTATTCTTTTCTTTATGTATGGAGAAAATAACCAATGGCATCACAGTCAACATTTGTAGTAGAAGAACTGCTTTCTGATTAGAAGGAACACTATAAGTTATGGTCTCCTCCCCTTAAAAGCCCTTCCCAAAGGCTGTCATAAGCCTCCCTTGCTTGCATTTTGAAAGGCTGTGAAAACAGGAAATCTCTCAGTAGCACTGTCAATAATAGCTCAGTCAGTTCCACATCTTAATCCAGCTTTTCTCATTGACTGTTATTGTTTTCTCTAAGAGGTGGCCCAGGTAGCATGCTGAGATGAGACCCATTAGTCCTCAGCAAGCCCCATCCTGGGAAAACAGCAGACCTGGGAAGACAAAGGAGACTTGGATACTGGGCTAAATTCAAGGAGATGGGATCAACCTTCAAATGTTTGCAACTATTTAAAAATGGCAAGTCAGTAGGGAAAGTAAAAGAGGGAAGTGAATTCAAAACACATCACTGGAATAATGGGAATGTGAGACTATCTGAGATTTTGAAATTTTAAAGAGGAATTCATCTTTTCTTTGCAACTATTTCATACATGTATACAATGTATTTTATTAGATTCCTCCCATTGCCCTTTCTTATCATCCTATCTATCCTGTTGAGCCCCCCTTTCCCCAGTTACAACAATTCTTACTCTCATACCATTTATTGTGACCCCCTGAGTTAAATTGGGGTAGATTGCATGAGCATGGATGATGGGGCCTATTTTACTGGAGTTTGGGACACTTAGAAGTGCCTATACCACTGAGGAAAATGACTTCAGATGGGATTCATTTTAACTGGGAATCTCAAACTACAGCATCTACCTTTGGTGTTTATAGTATTAGGTTTACTGCTTACGGTTTCAGAAATAAAATTAAAGCA
Source organism: Peromyscus nudipes (assembly GCA_902168325.1). Classification (NCBI taxonomy): domain Eukaryota; kingdom Metazoa; phylum Chordata; class Mammalia; order Rodentia; family Cricetidae; genus Peromyscus; species Peromyscus nudipes. The sequence continues at coordinate 33,694 of CABHPH010136239.1, forward strand.
ATTCACTTTGATATTAAGACCCAAATCAAGACTTTAAGAAGAGCAAAATAGAATAACAATGTAGGAGCTCTTGCCCAGGAATCAGGATCCCTGGTTTCTGGTCTTGATTTTCCCAATGACTCATTTGATCTTGGGCAATGATCTTCTCCATTGTTTTTCTTGAGAAGATTCAGGAGATGAAATAGTTCAACAAGCTGGTTTCTTACCCACTCATTACCAAGCCTAATACCTTTGCTTCCATTTTTGAGCTGTGTTAGTTGAAAATATACCAATCTCTAGTTGTTTTTTCAATACGACCTGCCACTGGTAGTTCAGAGACCCAGCACTCCTGCATTCACAAGCAAAGGAAACATAGCCAGAACAACAGTGTCCAAACTGAAATGATGCCAAAGATAATTCTGTTCAGGAAAACAGCTCTGTTTATGTAAATATACAAAGTGGCTGGTTCTTTGTGATGGAAATTTACATAAAAATTTGAAAACTACCTGCTCAACTCTCTTGCCTACCAAATGGGACAAGTATAATGTCTGTAATCATAATGATATTCGAGACACATACAAAATATATTGTTATGAGTGATGCTCATTTAGAAGAGAATGTAATCCAGTCTGAGCAGAAACCTGGTGCTTTTTGTAAGCAGGCCAGGGAGTTTGAGTATAGAAAGGTAGTTCTCAAGTTACTTGTAATGATTTGATGCGATTATACACAGAAACCCTGTGGCAGAAGACAAGAATCAGAGTCAACATGCAAAAAACTTTTTGTCCAGGAGGAAGACCAGATAAGAGAATAGTCCAAAATGATAGTGACTGAGGCAGACCACAGAAATAGCTCCCAGGCCTGTCACTGAGTCATCTTTCTCGGGGAACAGAACCAAGTTTTCAAAACCATGCTCAAAAGACCTCTATGTCAATAGAAATCAACCACATTTATTAGTATAGTGGAGAGATGTGCCCTAATATCTGTACTATACCGTTTGACCACTTTGTATTATTCTTCAGTTTATGCCAAGTCCACATGAAATCATGCACACTGCATCAGACAAGGTACTTCGTGGCTGGCCTGAGAAGACCATAATCCAGGTCAACCTTCCTAACTTGTGCTTTTTGAGTATCTGTTTGAATTCCACAAGGTCTAGCCTTTGCCACAACTGCGAAGTCCTCTGAGTTTGTTTTGGTTGTTTCTTTCACAGTAACTCCCTTTCCAAACTTACCCTTGTGTCTTTATATTTTCTGCCAGCCAATAAGGATTTCAAACTGGTTTGTTTTTTTAAATTTGGGCAACAGTCATAGGAATACAAAGCCTTTTAGAACCACAGTAATTACTCTTCATTGATTTTACCTTCAACCTTCTGACAATTAGGAAGGTTTTTTAAAATATACCCCTAATAACAGAAGGCATAACACAGATCTACTTATAGTGATGTGTTTCATTCATATCTACTGGTTGCTTATTCCTTATATTCAATGAAGGAAGGGAGAAACAAATACTATATAGTATAAGGAGACAGGAAGAAGCTTAGACTAGAACAAAATAATTAAGATCTTCATTCCAGACCTGCCATTAGCTGGCTCAGAACTTTGACAAGCCAGTTCTTAATCAGAGAAGTTAGTTGACTAGGTCCCTTTTCCAAGTTCTCTATTCACTCTAATATTCTAAGGCTCTGTGATAAACTTGGCATAGTCAGGAACATTCCCATGAACTATATAGTCTCAGTCTCATAAACAGAAACACTAGACAGAAAAACTCCTCAGTTTTTCTATAAGACCCCCATGCCAAAAGCTGGGTAGACAAGTTGGGCCTCACTTGTCTACTCTTCCTATCAGATCCCCAGACAGCTCACTAGCTCCCCAGGCATCTGTGCATGGCCATGCCCAAGAATTTCTATGATACTGGGAGCACAAGCAAGGAGATACCTAACTTGGGCATATTAAGCCAATTTAAGGAACACTATTGATGACTTAGCATGTTACATCTCTGAGGTTATATTTGTTGTGAGCTATAAACTTAAAAAGTGAGTAGTATTGACACATCAGTTCTTTGGGGGTGGCAAATCCTTTCATTACCACCTGTAATGATAACAAAGAGTCAGCACCTATCTCAAGATGCCTATTACATCATATCTGAGTCAGAACACAAATGGCTGCTATAAACAAGTGATACAGAAAGATATTTCGGCATTACCCATTAACCTTGGACATTTTAGATCTGAGTGCCCTATCCACTTGCTCTTCCATATCCTGACTACCATCAGTCTAGATTCAGTCTCTATGGATCTACCCCTGGAATGAGGGTGTGTAAAGAGACACTCTAAGGACTGCGTGACATCTTTTAGGGACTATTGGAGTCACTCAATCTTTCCCTGATACTGAGATCCTTCTGGAGACTGGGATCCAGCACAGAGTACAGTAATGGTGGAGCCAAGCCCAGGACCTATCTTAATAGTATGTCACTCACACTGTGTCTGCTAGAGTCTGCTTAGAGGTAGCAAGCAAGCAAGCATCTTCTCTCAGACACAGTCACACCACACTTCAGAACAACTAAAGACCAAGGGCTGCAAAAGACTGGAAAACAACTACAAAAGACACCAGGGATGTTTCATTCTTTTTCTCTAGTAGCTGTTAATTTATAAACACCCTTTTTATGCTTCTTGCTAACTTACGTTGACTACTTCACTCATTATCAATCCGATTCTTTTATTCCTTTCATTTGAAGAACAATGCCAAATACCTGGGCCCTTTATTGCTGAAGCACCAATCATGTTTTGGAAACAAAGTGGATCTGATGAGAAAAATTGCTGCACAGCCCCTTTCAAATAAGAATTTTCTTCTCTGCTGCTGGTAAATCAGTCAGCTCTCAGCTGCAGATGCCTGCTCTCAGCTGTTTAGTGTCTGCATTCCTGGCAGACCACCCTCCTTCTTCCTCCCCCAACTCCCACTCTTACACACCAGAAGTTAGGAAAATTCCTCCATTTGGGCATCATAAGAGTGCCCTCTAGTGATGATCTAATTAAGAACCTGGGGACCAAGGGATTCTTAGGGTATGGTGGGAAATGGGTTTGTTCTAAACTTGCCCTTGACCATCTGAAGGAATCTACAGCACCTGTCTATCAATTTAGTCTTTCTCAAAGCAGGGAAATGAGTGTAATGGAGTAAACAAAACCAAATAAAGTGGGGGGACACAGACCTTAGGAAACCTGACGTCCTGCTTGTTGAGAAGTATTAGCGTTCATGATGCAGGACCCCTGTGTGAGTTATAAAATAAGTATGCAGACACAAGCTGACTCAGCAGTTGAAATCTAGCAACTATTTTCATACAATCCTTAAGAGTTCCCTGCGGGGAAACATCTCGGGTTATGTGATGGGACCTAGTAGTATGTTTCTCAATTTGTTCACATGAATATTTTTCAGCAGAAAGGAAAGAACCAAGAGTCCCTTAGAAATTTCCCCAAGTATTAACAGGCTTGCCATCCATTGTAAGAAAGACTCGAAAAAAGTCATTTACAATATGTAATATAATATAAAATTAATATAAGGAAATACTTGGGGTCATTGCCTCCCATTTTACATCTAGGTTTAAGAGTTTATGGTCTGGAAGATCCACGGTGCATGCTATTTTAGCACCAGTTCAAATCAGCAAAAAGGTTTCCACTGTATCTTTTATAGTCAATGATGCAGGGCACTACAGCTTTATTGTATCCATAATATTTTATGTTGACACAGACAAAAAGTGTGGCAAATTGCCAGCATGGAGTATAATTGCTTCATTAATATGTTAGCATGTTTCACCACAGGGACTGTAAAAAGGTCCCTAACAAGTAATTGTTTGGCCAGTGCTAACATGAGGATTGAGATCATTCCCAAGAAATGTTTAGTGAAGTTGCTAACAGGATCAGACTCATGGGATGATGCGTTCTAGATATATGGCACTCCTTTTCATCAGGGGGCTTAGGTTTCTGATGAAGTCAAATCATGATGAGAACAGTGGATCTGATTGGAAACTTCATTCTAGCTGTCCCAAAACGAAGAGTTAATTGTGAGCTGAAGTTGAGTGAGCAAGAGTTCTGGCAATTGTGTTTGAACCCCAGCTCCTCTTCTTTGATTACTTCAAATTGTCAGGCCCATTTTTTTTTCCTCAACAAAACTGGGAGCCCTTTGTGATCTGCAGCAACTCCCAAGTGACCCTTAAAATATCTGTTCAATTTAATAATCCAACAGTCTTCATGAAAAAGGAAGGAAGGAAGGAAGGAAAGAAGGAAGGAAGGAAGGAAGGAAGGAAGGAAGGAAGGAAGGAAGGAAGGCAGGCAAGAAAGCAAGTGAGGGAGAAAGGAAGGGAGGGAGGGAGGGAGGGAAGGAAGGAAGGAAGGAAGGAAGGAAGGAAGGAAGGAAGGAAGGAAGGAAGGAAGGAAGAAGCTAGCTAATTAGCTACAGCATCTTACTCAGATGTTTCCATCTTATTCAGATGTGATGCATGGGATCAAGTAAATGAAACATTTGGGTAATGGTCTTCATTATTATTTAAAAGCAACTGTGACAAGGACTTTGATACGCCACTGTTCTTCTTGCCTCCACTTACCCAGCTAGTGCCTTCTGCAGAAGTTGGGAGCTGAGAGATCATGTCTTTATTCACATTTAGGAAGGTGAGAGAATGAAGTAGAAGCTGAGTGAGGCTATAAAACCTCAAAGCCTGGCCTCAGTGATGTACTTCCTCCAATGTGAAAAACAAGAAACACATTTCTGGGATTGTTCTCTAAATAACTACAAAAACAAAACAAAACAAAACAAAACAAAACAAAA
>CABHPH010136240.1:0-46752 GCA_902168325.1 Peromyscus nudipes
CATTCTGACAGGTATAAGATGGTATCTCAGAGTTCTTTTGATTTGCATTAACCTAATGACTAAGGATGTTGAGTAACTTTTTAACTTTTTTTTCAGCCATTTGAGAGTCTTCCATTCAGAATTCTCTGTTCAGCTCTGTAGCCCATTTTTTAATTGGATTGTTTGGTATTTTGATGTCTAGTTTCTTCAATTCTTTATATATTTTGGAGATCAGCCCTCTACCAGATGTGGGGTTGATGAAGATTTTTTCATATTCTGTAGACTGTCATTTTTATCTTATTTACCATCTCCTTTGCCTTACAGAAGCTTCTCAGTTAAAAGAGGTCCCATTTATTAACTGCTGCTATTGGTGTCTTTGTTAATGGCATCATATTTAAGAAGTGGTTCCTGTGCTAATGTACACAAGGCTACCAGCTACTTTCTCTTCTATCAGGTTCAGTATAACTGCAGATTGCTGAGGTCTTTGATCCAGTTGGACTTCAGTTTTGTGCATGGCAACAGATATGGATCTATTTTCAGTATTCTACAGGTTGACATCCAGTCATGCCAGCACCATTTATTGAACATCCTCTCTTTCTTCCATTGTATATAAGTGGGTGGATTAATGTCAGGGTCTTCAATTAAATTCCATTGGTCCACATGTCAATTTTTATGCCAATACCAAGCTGTTTTTATTACTATAGCTCTATAGTAGGACTTGAATTCAAGGATGGTGATGCTTCCAGAATTTGCTTTATGTTACAGAATTGTTTTAGCTGTCCTGGTTTTTTGTTTTTCTATATGAATTTGAGTACGGTTCTTTCCAGGTTGGTGAAAAATTGTGTTTGGATTTTCATGGGGATTGCATTGGATCTGTATACTGCTTTGGAAAGACTGCCATTTTTACTATGTTTTCAGAGTCTCTACTGAGAAGTCAGGTGTTATTCTGATGGGTCTGTGTGGTGGTATTGTGTTCCCCAAAATATTGTGTATGCTAATAAACTTATCTGGGGTCAGAGAACAGGACAGCCACAATATTAAACATAGAGGTTAGGCAGTGGTAGCATACGCCTTTAATCCTAGCATTCCAGAGACAGAAATCCCTCTAGATCTCTGTGAGTTCAAGGCCACATTGGAAACAGCCAGGCACGGTGATACACACCTTTAATCCCAGAAAGCCACACCTTTAATCCCAGGGAGTGGTGGTAGAAAGCAGAAAGGTATACAAAGCGTGAGGACCAGAAACTAGAGGCATTTGCCCTGGAGAGGCATTTGGCCTGGAGAAGCATTTGGCCTGGGTAAGATTTTGGCCTGGTTAAGCATTCAGGCTTCTAGCAGCAGTTCAGCTGAGACCCATTCTGGATGAGGGCTTGGGGCATCCAGTCTGAGGAAACAAGATCAGCTGAGAAGTTGGCCAGGTGAGGTTAGTTGTGGTTTGTTCTGTCTCTCTGACCTCCAGCATTTACCCCAATACCTGGCTCAGGTTTGATTTTATTAATAAGAACTTTTAAGACTCATGCTACAGGTCTGCCTTTATAAATCACTTGGTCTTTTGCCTTTGCTGCTCTTAATATTCTTTCTTTATTTTGTATGTTTAGTGGTTTGATTATTATGAGGAAAGAGGACTTTTTTGGGGGGGAGTCTAGTCTATTTAGTGTTATGTAAGCTTCTTTTATCTTCATATGTACTTCCTTCTTTAAGTTGGGCAAGTTTTATGTTATGATTTTGTTGAATATATTTTCTGAGCCTTTAAGTTGGTATTATTCTCCTTCTTTTATCCCTATTAGTCTTAGATTTGGCCTTTTCATTGTGTCTCAGATTTCCTGGAGATTTTATATTATGACTTTTCTGGCTGCAGTGTTTTCTTTGATGAATCTGTTCCCTCTATTGTATTCCCTCTAATCCTCCAAGCCAGAGATTCTCTCTTCCATTTCTTGTATTCTCTCGGTTATGCTTGCATCTGTAGTTCCTGTTCATTTACTCAGATTTTGCTATTTCAAGCATTCCTGCGGTTTATGTCTTCTTCATTGCTTCTGTTTCAATATTTATGTCTTGAACTGTTTTCTTCACCTGTTTATGTTGCTTTTTCTTGCTTTTTGTGGCTTTCTTTAAGGAATTTAATGATTTCTTCCAATTTTTTTGTTTCTCTTTTTCTCAATTTCTTTAAGGGAATTTTTCATTTCCTCTTGAAAGGTCTCTATTATCTTCATAAAGTTATTTTTAAGGTAACTTTCATCTGCTTCCTCTAAGTTGTAATGTTCAGGTATTGTTATTGTAGAACTGCTAGGTTCTGGTAGTGCTGTATTGCTCTGTAGGGTGTTATATGTATTTTTGCCCTGGTAGCTACCCATCTTTTCCTCCAATAGATGCAAGTAGTGTCTGTGTCTGAGAGAGCTGCTCTTGGTTCAGTCTGTGCCTGCTGTATCTGTGTCTCAGGGGACCACTCTTGGTCCAATCAGAGATCTTAGTGTAATTATATCTAGTGTATTCTTTGTCTCAGGGAGCTACATTGGTCCAATCAGATCTGATGGGTTCTGTGTCTCAGGGAGTAGCTATGGGTCCAATCAGAGATGGCAGATTCTGTCTCTCAGGGAACCTCTGAGGTTGCAGGGAGATGGGTAATTTTGGGGTAGGGCTTGTGTAGATGTAACCAACTGCCTTATTAAATAATAAACACAAAGCCAATGTAAGGATGAAAGCCCAAAGAGGTCAGAGCTAAGAGTCTTACCCGCTTTTCCGCCAGCTAGCTTCTCCCGCCAAGAGACCTCTCCGAAAAGGGAGTTACTTCCTGTGCGTTTGACTTATAAAGAGTCCTTGTTCTTCCTTCTCATTGGTTGTAAACCCAACTACGTGACTGCCTCGTCACTGCCTCTCTGTACAGACCTCCCAAGTCTTCTATGGTTGGTATTGAGATTAAGGGCGTGTGTCTCCAATGCTGGCTGTATCCTTGAACACACAGAGATCTACCTAGTTCTGCTTACCAAGTGCTGGGATTAAAGGCATGGACCACCACCGCCCTGGCTTTCGCTATGGCTTGCTAATAGCTCTGACCCCTAGGCAACTTTATTTATTAACATACAAATAAAATCACATTTCAGTACAAATAGAATACCACTATAGGCTTGGGTCTTGGCGATTGCAAGATCTGATGGGGAGGCATGTTTGTTTGGAGGCATACCTACAGGAGTCTTCCCAGCTGGCCTGCAACTGGAAAAGCAATGGGTGGGGATGTGGGGGAAGGCATTGTGCTCTAGGGCCTAGGTCTTAGAGGCAGGACTCTCTGGGTGGGAGAAGAATCACTCACCTCTTGGTCCAATCAGAGCTATTGGATTCTGTATTTCAGGGAGCCACCAAGGTCGCAGATGGTAGAGTGGGTTTGCAGTAGAGAGTGAGTCTTGCAGATAGCAGAGTCCGATGGAAGGCATTGGTGGGGAGGCATGCCCACAGGCATCTTCTCTGCTTGCCTGCAACTGAGGCAGCAAGGGGTGGGGATGGGGAGGTACAGACCTCTAGGTCCTAGAGGCCAAAAAATATATTTTAATGCTAAAATATTTGCTGATATTTTTAAATACTTTAGGTGGGGAATTTATATTGACTCACTAACCTGGACTAGAACCCAGGATTTCATCATATTTTTATTTGGTTGCTGTTTTGAATTCTTATACTGACTTCACTTTTTTGTTTTTACTTTTATTCCTTCAGGGCTTGCATGCAGATAACTGTGTTTTCTACATCTGTGCTAACCCTATCCCCCATTCAGTCATGTGATGTCTACTGCTATCACAGCTTTACAAAGTGTACTTTTTTTTGAAGGATTTATTTATTTAGTACAGTATTCTATCTGCATGTATGCCTACATGCCAGAATAGGGCACCAGATCTTATTTACAGATGGTTGTGAGCCATCATGTGGTTGCTGGGAATTGAACTCAGGATCTCTGGAAAAGAAGCCACTGCTCATAATCTCTGAGCTATCTCTCCAGCCACAAAGTGTGCTTTTCAATTTGCACCATTCTTCTGGAGTTGAACTTGGTTCTTTTCTGCATTTTCCATTTCTTTAAGAAATTCCTTACTGTTTTTGCATCCATGATATGTTCATTCTTAAAATATTTAATATATTAACCATATATAAATCCCTGCATGATTGTACACAAAGCTGGGTAATATATAAAGTATATATTATATACCTTGTATATATGGTAATATATATTATATATATATAATACTTATATATAAGTATATATAAGTATATATAAAGTATATATTATACATATACATATATTAAATATATATAATTAAATATATTTTATATTTGATATATATAATATATAATATATATTAAAGTATATATATAATAAAGTATATATACTATATATTTATATATAAATATATAGTATATGTGTATATATACTATATATGTGCATATATTATATATGGTACATATATATGCCTTATATATATTATATACCTTGTATATATATATATATGGTATATTATATATATATTAGTATGTTCATTGGTGTCTTCATTTACAGCACCTATTTAACAAGCCATGTTGATGAGACTCATGGCATAGCCTCTCTGACATTTCAAGAAGATGCAATATCACAGGAAATATCCTATTCTTCTAGTTCTCATAAATTTTCTAATCCTTCCTCAATATTTCCAGAGCTTTAGGTGCAAGTTTTCTGTTGTTTCTGTATCAGGTAGGATGGGGTAATACACAATTTTTGTTCTCTGCATTTTGGTCAGTTGTGTTTTTCTGTACTGGTCTTTATCTGTTGCAAAGAAAAGTTTCTTTGATGAGGGATGAGAATTATATTTATCTCTGCATATATTGATAAGCATGTAGAATGTAGTTAGGAATTATGGTGATTTAGTTTTGGCAAAGTGATGGTTGTGTATTCTCTCTAAATTCATGAATTTACCAGATTTGAGTGGTTGGCTAGGTTTCTAGTACCAAACATGGTTCCCTTTTATTGAGAGTGTACCAATCCATTTAACAGCTATTGATTGCCAAAAAGGTATATATGCTGCTATTGTATCCTTGTGGTTATAATATTGTTGTGGTTCATGGTCATCATAACTGTTTCTAAGAATTGATTGTTTTCCTTCCTTGGAAGCTTGCATGACGCTCTTTGGTACTATGAGAGCTAGTCCTCATGGAGGAGGGATCAACCATTCATTTTGTGATTGCTTATTATATCAGCCTGAATTAATACATGGCAAGATTAGATGCAACAAAACAATAAAATGAAAATAATTCATACTCCTTAAGATGTTATGTGGATAAGAGGTAACCAGCATCGTGTACTTCTCTGGTAAAACTATTAGGAGGTGTGAGGTCATAAACTATAATTTTCAATGGACCACTTTTTGTGTTCTCATAGCAGCTTCATTATTAACCCTAAATAATACATTTTCATGAGTGCCACTGGTGCTTTCTATGTTACCAAGTCCCAGTTGTGAGTTCAAAAAATATATAAATAAAGACCATGGGGATACCACACATGTTAAGGTATAAAATTGTAAACTTCCTAATGAAATTGTCAGGTAGATGGTTAAATATTCACAGCATCTGGGGATGCTTCACTCATAAACTGTGGGAGTCTAATCATTGGTCAGAGGAATGGAAAGTGAGTCATATATTGTGATATTTTATTTGTACTGAAATGTGATTTTATTTGTATGTTAATAAATAAAGTTGCCTGCAGGTCAGAGCTCATAGCAAGCAGAGCAGAGCTGGGCATTCGTGGTGCATGCCTTTAATCCCAGGACTTGGTAGGCAGAGCTAGGTAGATCTCTGTGTGGTCAAGGATACAGCCAGCATTGGAGACACACGCCTTTAATCTCACTACCTACCATCCATAGAAGACCTGGAGGTCTGCACAGATAGGCAGTGATGAGGCAGTCATGTGGTTGGGTTTACAACCAATGAGAAGGCAGAACAGAAAGTCTATATAAAGACAAACACAAAGAGGATCACTGAAGCAGGAAGGGTAAGGCTCTTAGCTCTAACCTCTTGGGCTTTTATCTTTACATTGGCTCTATGTTTCTTACTTAATAAGACAGTTGGTTACATCTACAGTCATATCCCTGTCCCTGGAGGTGACATGATACCTGGAACTGTTAACTGATAGTTACTAACTCTGGTTCTTAGATCCCTAATCCTTAGAAGGTTCTTCTGTTCTAAAGGATACTTTCTGATAGGAAAGAACTTAAAATTGCTCTACCTGTAAGAGTCTATGGAACTATACCTATTAATTGCCTAACCAGAAAAAAATGCCCTTCAGGAAAGTTGTGTCATCCAGACATATCAATAATCTAATAAGACCTGTCTATGTAAATCTGCATGATGGTCTCTCTGTCCAGTGTCTACTCTTGCACTGTGAGAGTGCTCAATTCTTCACTGAACTTTTTGGCTCCTACCTAGTCTCATGCATTGAGGGTGTCACACTTTATTCTGTGGTAAACTCTATCTTCTACGAAAGCTCTTGGGTACAATAAATGACAAAGAGACAGAAAATGTTCTTTGAGGCTATAATATGTATTTTATGACATGGATGGACAGACGGACATATAGAGAACAGCGTAGTGAGGACTCTAAGGAGAGTTCTAGCCCTATTACCAGAGACAGAGACCATGATGGTTTTATGAAGAAAGAAACCTAGCCCAAGGGAGAGACAATAATCTGGATGGTCTCTGAATAAAGGAAATCAGGGCCCATAAAGGCAGAAACAGTAGTCTCTTCTTACACCTTTCTAAAAATAGAGGAGGGGAGATTTCACAACATATGGCTGAAGCCAGCCTCTTTAACTCCCAGGCAAGAGTCATGGAAGGGGGTGTAGGAATGAAGTTGCATGGTCACCAATACCCCTTTGATATGACAAATGGGAAGTAGATCTTGGTTCTAGGATGGGTGTTCACAAGGGACCCATAGATAATTTCTCAGAAGTGTACCTCTGTTTAACTGTGAAAGAGGATGGTCTGTTGCACGCTATTGTGATCTGAGCAGCAGTTGGGTTACAACATTACATTTTAACTATCTATCTATTTTAACTACATTGAACTCTCTATGTCTGAATTGCTTTGATGGAGATCACAATAGCAAAGTTAGTTGAGTAAAGTAAGGGTAAGAGCTTGGTGAAAAGCTAAATGATTAATTACATTCCACTCTTGAGTCCACAGCCCTTTTATACACAATAGCCTCAACTATAGGATTTCAGGAGCAATATTTATCTCATTACAATGATAAAGTTGATTTATTCCTGTTTATAGTTGTATTGTATTAAAGGCTGTGTGGCCCCTAATAAGCAACCAATAATAGCTACTATTTGTTCCTTGGTGAAACTTATTGCCATTTGTGTCTACCTGAATCTACCTAAATATCCAAAGTGAAAATCAGATAGTCAAATCAATTGGACCATTTCTGGTATTGGTAAGATGCTAACATTTTTTTCGTAAGTATAGAGCATAAGAGTAGAGACAGCCCCTGTTTCTACTGTTATGAGTCCCAAAAGAAGATCAAGCTACACAACTGTAACATATATGCAGAGGGTCTAGTTCAGTTCCAAAAAGGCTCTCTTGCTGTTGGTTCAATCTCTATGGGTCCCTGTGAGCCAAGGTTAATTGAATCTATGGGTTTTCTTGTGGTGTCTTTGACCCCTTTTGGCTCCTACAAGCCTTCCTTCTGCTCCTCTACAGGATTTGTCTAATGTTGGCTGTGGGTCTCTATCTGTTTCCTTCAGTTTCTGGATGAAGCCTCTCTGATGACAATTGGGCTAAACACCAATCTATGAATATAGCAGCATATCATTGGGACATTTTTTTTTCCTACCGGGTTGTCTTATCCAGCCTTATTATGAAGGGAGGTGCTTAGTCTTACTACAACTTGACATGCCATATTTGGTTGATAATCATGAGAGGCCTGCCCTTTTCTGGATATAAATGGAAGAGGAATGGATAGGGAGCACAAAATAGGTATGGGGGGCTGGGAGGAGAAAATTTAATTTAATTTTTTTAAAAGAAAAAAGAGAGGGAAAGAAGAAAAGAGCACGTATTCCTTAGACCAGGTGGTATGAGTCTCAGCTACCAAGAGAATAAGCAAGAATGGCTGTACTTCAGTAACTTTTGTTTACATAAGCACATAGAAGCATAGAAAAAGTATATAGGTTACAATGACAAGTTTCTGAGTTGAGATCACCAAATAATAGAAGTATAATAAATACAGGCAGGCCTTTATTTCAACATTAGTGAGAATGTTTTCATCCAAATGTTTGATAGTTAATCTGAAGATATTTACTGGGAACTTTGCTGCATCTAATGTTTCTCATGAAAATAATCTATGTTCAATAAATTACCCAAACAATAACTTAATGTTGTACTATTTGTTTTCATTAATGGCTTATTTACTATACGCAACCATACCTTGCTACTGGATCCTAACCTGCTCCCTTGGGGAAGCAGGTGAGAAGGCATGGGCTGTTAGGATCCAGCAACATCTGGTTCCCAATATGGGGCTAGAACACATGATCCTGAGATTAAGAGTCTCATTACAGGCCATGGTTCAGCTTACAATCATACTTACCTCATCACTATTGAGGCATGAAGTTGAAGACATTCTGAAACCTGCCATAGAGCTGAGATATTGTTTATGGACAATATTTTCTATTGTCTTCTGTTTAAAAAGTGAACAGTGCATCATGAAGTTAGGTGATTTTTACACCTTTTATGATTACTTATATTGGTGGAGTTTAAATGCTGTTTTCATTCTGCATTTGTCTAATTCAGTGCTTTGTTCAAAGTTAAGTGTTTTCAGAAAAGCATGTTTTGCATGTATTTTTTTTTACAGTCCAAATTTTGATTGCTGAGAAGTTTCTATCATACAAAACCCCATTTAAAAGGTTTTTCTACTGAATCCAGGATATTCTGAAGACTGAAGCCTGTGTGTAAAATGCTACCAAATGGCAAAAAACAACAATAAACAAGTCTGAATTTCACTGTTCTTTCTAAAATATTAAAAGCTTAACCAGAATCATTCTTAAGTTACTAGTAAAATATTTTAAAAATAAAAATACTCACTTTCTTTCAGGAGTCCATGAACCTTCTCATATTCAATATACTTGCACTTAAGTGTTAAAGTATATCATAACTCTGTGCTGCTAGCATTAGAAGATAAATCTTTCCATACTAAAAAAGGTGGGAAAAAAGCAGATACCGCATGAACAGGAACTCTGACAATGACAAAGAACTCTGACAGCACCTGTTGCTAAGCCCTCAGGCAGACTTCAGCTTGGCTCATGAGTAAGTACATTATGTGCATGCCTTGGCAACTGGTTTGAGTCAATATTCTCCACTTATGGGTCTGTTTTACTATAATACCTGTGAAATGAAATGGCTCCAATATACTACCAGGATATCAAAATTCCTGGTTGAACAAGTCTTTATATAAAATATATTCATCTTTAACCAACAGACATAATGCCAATATACTTTATGATATGTGAATAACAATGTCCAGGACAATGCATATATATGTGTGTGTGTGTGTATATATATATGTATATGTATGTATATATATAATGTGATATATATATATCACATTGGTACTTTTATAAGGGATAATAATAAGAAAAAGTATATATATATTAATCATGGTCATACATTTCTTGTCAATTATATTTTATCTACATTAAGTTGAATTCATGAATGTAAAATTAACAAACAAGAATTTACAAATTACTGGAAAACTGGTAATCATGTGCCCTAAATTTTTACTCTGATAAGTTAATAAAATAACTATACTCTACTTGGTTAAGAATAGAATCACATCATATCTCTGAATGTACATTGGAAAGGTAGGAAAAGGAATGAAAGATGATATGATAGTAATTAAATTCCTGCATAATTAAATTCAAAACAAAGAAGATAAAATTTATAGTCAAGGACTGTGATTTGGTTTCCAACAACAACAGGGTAGCACATGATCATCTGTAACTCCAGTTCCAGGGATCCTATTACCTCTTTTGACTTCTGTGGAAATCAGGTATTCTTGTTGTGTACATAAATATGTGCAGGTAAGACATTCATGAATTTAATAAATAAATCAACATATCTCTATCTATATATCTATATAGATATATAGATGATATATAGATATATATGAGACATCTTGAAAATGATCTGGAAAAAGGTGAGACTTTTAACAGATGACCCAATCATATTTTTGTAGTCTATTAATGGGATCAAGCGTATTGAATCTGCAAAGGAAACATAATATGCTATGTATGTATTAATCCTCCAGAACTCAGTCCATGTTCTAGAACATCTGTATTTCCTTTGCATCTAACATTGTTACTGTAAATGAAAGTTTATGAAGAGAAGCTATGCCCAGTTCTTAACAAAATATCATGGAAAGTGTTGTTGCATTGGAAGAGACCAATGGACATGTTGGAATTTCAGTACTGTGTAGAGACTGGAATTTTGTAGGTTCAAAGACATATTACTCTATTTTGGGCTAGTTTTAGCATTCTGGGACAGTCATTCCTTGCCTCACTCTAAATTAACACTGTGGCAATAAAAACGTCTTAAAAATTATTCACTTAGAACTAACATCTTGTGATAATAAATAAATCCCCTTAAAAGGTATTAACTTAGCAAAACACTAGCCTGCCAATCAAAGAACTCAGAATGACATCAGATTTTATCTTGGGTCTATAGAACAGCTCTCTTATCTCATTGTACTCGTCTCTCTAGTGTACCCACCAATGTATTTTAAAGTTGCTTTAATTTATGACTTTCTTTGTTCTGTAAAGGTATAAAAGTCCTGCAAAACTGCTTCTGCATTGGAACATGAAATTTGGGCTAACCAATTCATGTTCTCTGGCCATGGTCACTCAAAATTGCCCCTAAATTAACTCTCTCTTATTTTCTTTAAAACGAGACCTGTTGTTTTCACATTGACATTACTAGTGCTCCCATAAGAACCAAATCAAGGCAATGACATATGGCTATAAAAGCAGGAAAGTAAAAATAAATAAACAGTACTATATTTTTAAAACACTAGATCATATTTATATCCACCAAACAATGTACTCACAATAATGGAGACTGTCATTGCATCCTTTGAGTAAACCTTTATCAGTTTCTTAATTTTACTCAGTTAAACAAATTCTAATGGACATAATGAAATAAGAAAACACAGGACTCAGACAGACCCATCAAGACCATCTGATCTCTGCCAAAAGTACATATATTGGAAAAAAGACACTATCTTAAATAAATGGTACTCAAATGCATGGGTGTTCATATCCAGAAGAATACTAGATGTCCATTTCTTATTATGAAAGACTCAGAATGGTGGGAGACTTAAATGTATGATTTGAAAATATGAATTAATAAAAACTAACAAGGAATATTTTTTAAAATATTAATGGCAATGACATTTAGACAATAATGCAAATAAAAATAAAATAAGAACAAAGGTAAACAAATGAGATCCTACTGAACTGAGAAATTTCTGTGCGCTAAAATAAAGCACAGAATAAAGGAACCACCTACAGAGTGGTAGGGCATATTTGCAAACTATTCATCCTGAAAAGAATTTATATCCATTATATATTAAGAACTCAAGTATTATTGAATATTATAAAATACTTTCATTTTAATATTGACAAATGACCTAAATGGACAAATCTCAAATTAATAGATACACACAGAAACAATTAATATATGTAAATATTCCAACAGTTTTTCATATTACTGTTGTAGCCCATTAGGTTTCCTAGTGGCTGTACCCAGCAGGGCCGCATGGGAGGTTGATTGGACTATGGGCCTGGGTACCAGGTGTTTGTAAGGGTCTAACTAGCAAGCAGGAGGTCTTTTGTTCTACCCCTTGGCATTGTTATAAATAGACCTTTGGAATAAAGTTCTGGGCCCATTTGGATAAGGATGTAGGCCCACCCCCCTCTCTTTTCTAAGTCTCTTATTCCTCATTTCTCAAGAGTTCCTGGGGTAAATAAGTGTCGGGGCTGGTCCGCTACATATTACATACCAAGAGACTTCAAATCAGAGTCAAAATATCATCTTACTCCAACTAGAATGGGTACTGTCAAAGCTAAAACGAAAATCAAATTCTATAAAGGAAGAAAAGAACTGAACCTCTACTACACTGTTGTCAATAATACAAATAAATTTTGAATTATTGGGAATATATGGATGTTTCTCAAATACCACTATTACATTTGTCCTATGATGCAGCTTTTAAACACATGGCTATATGTGTGTAAGTTCATAGACTCTGCCTCAAAGACATCCTTTCACTCTCATGTTCATTGTTGCTCTATTTGTATTATGAATGGTATTAAGAATATAGCATACTTCTATATTGGATAATTATTCCATCTAAAAATACTATCTTTATTTTTACTTCAACACTGATGAATATCAACAGCTGCAGAACATTATGCTCAGTAAAATAAGATTGACACAGAAACAAAGAAATGACAAAAATGCTCTGTACTCTGACTCATGTCAGAATGCAAAAACTGATTTCATAGAAGCAGAGAGTAGAATAGTGGTCACAAGAGTATCAGAAATATAGGAAGAACTAGAATAGAGGACAGTAAATGAAATACAGTTGGATGGGCAGAGCAGTTTTACTGTTCTGTAGAACAATAAGGTGACTATAGCTTACAAAAAAGTTACAAAGTGTGTGTGTGTGTGTGAGAGAGAGAGAGAGAGAGAGAGAGAGAGAGAGAGAGAGTATCTATGTGTACATGCTAGTGTGTATGAATGTGTGTGTAAGTGCTTGTGTGTATGTGTGAGTGCCTGTGTGCATGCGAATGTGTGTGAATATGTGTGTGAGTGTGTATGTGTGGGAGCCTAAATGTGAAGATCAGAAAACAGTTTTCTAGAGTTGATTCTCTCATTCAGCCTATATGTGGTTTCCAGGGTTAGAACTCAGGTCCCCAGGCTTTCACTACAAGCACCTTTACTCATTGAGCCATTTCCTAAGTTCCTATTGATGATGTATTTTATAAAGAAGATGAAGATTGGAATTGAAGGTTTACCACAGAAGAATTTATAAATATTTACTAAAACAGAAATACCAGTTATCCTGATTTGACTAGCACACATTGTATACATGCACCAAATTATATTGTATCCCTAAATATGTCCAATTCAGTAAATGTAAATAAATAAGTAAATGTGTTTAATTTTTATCTACAGTTATTCCAATACAGTCAGCACATTTTGTGTGAATAATTTATATCCAAACACCAGTAACCTTTACATGCTATCTAGAATGTTTTATCTCATTTTTCTAGAATATTTGTGAGATCTTAACGTTCCAAGTACACTTTTGGAGCCAGTGAAGTGACTCATGCTAAATGTTACATAAATTTGTCAGGAGGTAATTAGCTACATAAACATTGACACCGTGTCATTCATGGCCCCCACATTGAAAACTTACGCATATACAAAAAATAACATGAAGTTTAAAGAATATAAATTTTAACTTTAACATTTCATTAGGATATTTCATAACATTATGTTCATTGTAATAAGTACATTTAGAAAGAAATGTGTTTTTTAGGTCATGCTGTTCTTTTTATTTTGGAAGATAACCTTTATCATTCTCCCAATACATGCAGATCATAAATGCAGAGAGAAAAACCTCTTGTGAAGAAATATTTGATCAATATATATCATCACAAAAATGCTTCAAATTTCTTAATATGCATGGAAATTATGCTTTCTGTGACACAGATTAGTTGATAATATCTTTCAAAAATTGTGAGTTACTCAAAGATGCATTAGTGAGTCTAACAACAGAAGGAGACCTGCTTAATGAATCATGTCATGGATGTTTAGCAGAAAGGAGATTGGCTTCACTGTCGCTGGCAGCAATATCTGCCCAGTTTTGATATTCAGTTTCAATAATGATTTAGTCTAAGAAAACCAGACTGCTCAAACTAAAGGGACCATACCTGACCCTGTAAGATTGATTTGTCCCATTCTCTCTTTTGAATTTACTTAGATATCATATTTGTATCCTAGAAACTTGTCTGTATGTTGTTTTTTCTAGATGTCTTTTCTGTGGTACTAGAGATTTGGATTCAAGCCCTCCTAATATTCTAGCTGTAGTACCGAGCTATATCCTCAGCTAGAAACTATTTCTACCTATATGACACACTTAGTCTTAGACAGGTTGATGGGAGAGATCATCAGCATCATGCATTGGAGTAATTTCTGCAGAAACCCTTCCAATTTCTTACAAAATAGAATGTAGCCTAGTAATAATTATTCAATCCAGAAACATTATGAGCTTAATAGCGAGTTAATCAAAGCAAAAGTGGAGCTAAAATTACATCATAAAATTAATGAGATGGCATCTTGAAAATGACCAAAGCTTTCACTGTGAAATTAAGTCACAAATGAAAACTGGATGTGCTGCCTGGGATCCATTTGTTTTCATGCTCTTATAATGTCATTTAGCTTTTGATTTTGATTTCATTCATCATTTCTCTCTCTCTCTCTCTCTCTCTCTCTCTCTCTCATATATACATATATATATATATAGATATATATAGATATAGTGTGTGTGTGTATGTGTGTGTGTGTGTGTGTGTGTGTAGGGGCATGAAATAGGGTGTATGTTTACTGTGGCACATGTTTGGAGGTCAGCACAACATTCACGAGTTCATTCTTTACTTCCACTGTGAGTTCTCAGGATTAAATTCAGGTCCTCAGGCTTAAGTGTCAAGTGCTATCGATCACTGAGCTGCCTCCACAACCATGTAATGTCATTTCTTCATGATAATTTTTCCAAAAATGATTTTTTTCCACTTTACTTACACAGAGAGGAGTCATATATAATAGGGGAGGAATTAAATATCAGTTTTATTTCTGAATAAAGTTCACTTGCAGTTCAAAATAATGGGAGGGGGGAGAAAGAAGCAGGGATACTAGGTGCTCAAGTGTTGTTAATTGCCTCTTTTCAACTTTCTAAGTCAGTCTCTTTGTTACAGACAGCTAGTGTAGGTGGTAGTTATTTGGGGTGGCAGAAATGGAAGGTTAGACACAAGTCATTGTGCCGCATTTCATGATCATTTTGTGCTGTCTGACTTTTCTCTTTATTGACTCCCACACTGCAAATTGAGCTTGTAACAGCATGTGTCCTACAGGGTCCTTGGAAATCCAAGCCAAAACATGCAAATAAAATACTTGTGTACAACTCTGAATCCATTTGAATAATTGCTCATTACTCACAGATTTAGTCATAGCAAATAACTAATAACAAGCAATAAAGTAAATTTTGATTTTACATGAGTCATATATGTTATAATCATTTTAATAAAAAAAATCAATAGCAAAACCTTCCCTTTGTTATCCAAAGTGAGTTCTTAAAATATTTTAAAATCATAGCCATTTAACTTCTTTGCTGCATTTTCTATTTATTTCTATCATTTTCTGTGTAAAACTGTAAGTTTGTACTCTAACCATGGACAAAATAGACATGCCAGTATTCAATTAATATCTATGCTTACACAGAAGAATATTAAAGAGAAACTTGCTTCAGGGGAAGCTTTACAATTACGGCTCTGTAATCTTACTCCTCTAAGCTTTTTAAAAAATCTATTGCATCTTTGATGATAATGATTATCATTTATACCCACATGGCATATTGGAGATTTTCTTTCTTATTCTGTCTTCAGTTGTAAGATCCCAACTCAGAGGGACATAATGAGTGTCTGAATGTATCAAAGTAATATAGAAGAGAAAAGAAAAGCACAAATACCTCTGGCTATGTAACAATATTTTTAAAAGTCAGAGAATAGAAAAATAGATTCATGACATTTGGAACCATGATACTACCTTGGAAGTTAATGTCAAGCAGTGACACCTGAATTTAAAAGATTGGTCACTGCTTTTTCCTTTACCTCTGGAGAGCAAATATAGAGAATAAGGTTACTCCCCTATATCCAACTTGTTGAGAGTCGGAAAAGGCTTGAATGGTCAAAACTCCATTTAAAATTGTGTGCCTTTTTATATCATCACCAGTACAGATATAAGCAGGCTAAAACCTGCTTTTGTTACAAAACACTGGCTCAACTGGGGTGGTGACTCAGTAGGTAAAGTGCTTGGCATGCTATCGTGAAGACCTGAGTTCCAAACCTGTTAAGTCCACAGATAAACCAAATGAAGCAAAGCACTCTCCTGATTCCAGTGTTAGAGGAAAGAGACAAGATGCCTGGAGTGTACGAATCCTTGAGCTCCAGGTTTATTTAGAGACACTGTCTCAATAAATGGCATGATAGCTCCATGGTGGAAGATGTATGTCAACAATTCTGATAGCCTTACTTTGATCCCTGCCACCCATGTAATGGTTGGAGAGAAATGACTCCTACAAGTTGTTTTTTGACTTCAACATGCACTCCGTATCACACAAGTCCCTACGTAAATTCACACTTCTGCACACACACACACACACACACACACACAAATGCTGATTAAAGTATAAATTAAACACTACAGAGTAAAAAAGGAGGGCATAAAACATTTACCTCTATCTTCCAAATGTTAAATATTCACACACACACACACACACACACACACACACCTACACACTTCACTAATAAAGGCATTTACTCTTTACTTATGCCTGAAATATTTGATGAACAACTAAAAGCAGGGTGAAAAGCTTAGCCTCTGTAAGCTTACTGTTCATTTCTCCTTTGCTAATTAAAGCATGTCATATTCCTGTTTAATTGTGCACATATAGATGTTAATTATAAAAAAATGTTCATTTAGAGCAGGTAACCCCTTGCCTTTTAAGATTGAAGGCATCAAGATAAAAGCAGCTGACAGTCTTTAGATAAGACAGACATTGTAGAGCATTACTTTCAACATATTCTTTCCTTTAACTACTGTAGCATGGATTTTAATTGGTCTCAATAATAAAAACATAGTGTCATATATCAGAGTAAATGCTGGAGGATCACAGAAGTAAAGGAGCCAGTCACTAGAAAGATTTTTTACATGTACTGAATCATCAGACTGAAAGGGAGCCTTAGCTCCTGTCTCTTCTCACCTTATATTGCTGTCTCTGCCTGGCTCTGTTTCTCTTTTAGACTCATTCAATCTCACATGGCTTTGAACTCCTGATCCTCCTGCTTCCTCCTCCAAAGTGATGGAATTAAAGGTATGTGTCACCAGTACCTGGCCTCTATGGTTAACTAGTGGCTAGCTCCACACTGATCTCTAGGCAAACTTTGTTAGAGCACAAGCAAAATATCACCACAAACTACAGTTAGAATATTTTGGAGGAGAAGAATGTGAGCATGCCCAGATGTGTTCTATGCCAGTTGTTTTAAGTCTTTAAGCAAGTGCTTCCTGCACTTGTCCTAAGTATAACCAGTGATAAATTCTCCCCTTCCTTAATGAGCTCAGACCTTATACTTAGTGCTCAGTATTGTAAATAGATTTATAATATTTACAAATGGAGAATGCTCAGGAATGTGAATGAAAATAGTCTCCCTGAATATAATCCACACACCTCTTCCATTCAACAAGGACACTGCTTCAGGAATAATTCCAGTCTTCTAGTCCACTTAAGATTCAAAGACTTCTATGTTCTTTTTCTTTCTGATTGTTCTTTTTAGCTTTGTTGTCACTGTGAGAAAAATACATTTAGTTTCAGGTAACCAAGGTATTTTTTTTCAGTATTCAAAGAAACAATATAATCAACAAATTGTAAACAATCAGCTTTTATTAATGTCCTTAAGCTTTAGTAATTCATACTATTTTGTCTACCTTTTATTTGAATCACTCTTTCTTTCATTCACCTTGGATTCCAGTGATAAGAGGTCTGATAGATAAAACACACTGTGATATGTCAAAACTAAGTTTCCCCCATGACACCCCTTTTGCGGCATCAACATCTTTTACCTTTAGTTTCTACATGATTATTCTGAGATAATGACCAGCCAGATGACAGTCTCTTGGACCAAGAACAAGACTCTTGGACTAATCATACTTCCTTCCATCTTGCATACATGATCTGGATGCACCAGCAAAAATTGGTGCTCAGACAAAATTCCTCCTGTTTCACTTGGAGCTAATGTAAATTCTGTATTGAGGCCATTGTTATTTTATCCATTTGATTTTTATGGTAAGTGTCTATAAGTGATTTATTGGAAGTTCATGTAGTCAGGCATCATAGCTTAGTACTATTGTGAGATACTGGCCCAAAGTGTTGGGAAAAAACATGAAATGTTCCTTAAATTGCTTTTTCTACTCTGGCTTTGGAGATGGGGAGTGGGAACAAATGAAGCCAGATGATGGGTGCACTCTTGCAACAAGAAATTTCAATCATAATGTAACAATAATAAAATATCATGAAGTTGTGGGGAGCAGAATATAGGAGTTATAAGGAGGAGGGGAAAGGGTTAGAAAAATATAGATATAATACTCATGCATTAAATTTTAAAAACTGAAAATATTGTTTAAAAGGCATTGCAAACTGGCACAATCCATGCTTTGTCTTCCCACTCAATGAATCTTATATAGTATATTTACACAAATAAAACTACTCAGTATTGTCATAATGATATCAGAGGCCAATCTACATACGTGGGTGCATTATATTAGTTTTTTCTTTAATTCCAAGCAATAAAACTACTGCAGTTAACAGAAAATTTAGGTAAACAACTAATTTTAGATAGATTCAAAATTTAAAATCCCCTGATTATTAAACACCAACTTATATACCTTAGTAATTCTGCTGTTAATTGAGGTACTCACAAAATGTAACACATTATATTATTCAGATTGTGTCTATTCCTACACTTGTTTTTAAAGCAATTTTCCCTGTGCTAAATAGGAATCAAAATCCCAGGAGACTTTTTTTTTTTTGGTTTTTCGAGACAGGGTTTCTCTGTGTAGCTTTGCGCCTTTCCTGGAACTCACTTGGTAGCCCAGGCTGGCCTCGAACTCACAGAGATCCGCCTGGCTCTGCCTCCCGAGTGCTGGGATTAAAGGCGTGCGCCACCAACGCCCGGCCCCAGGAGACTTTTGTTAGGTGAGTGGTACTACACAGCATGGTAGTGGTGTCACTGAGTGATAGCATTACAGATTTTGAAGTGAAGGAAGTAAAAGAAATTGTGTGGTGAAAATATTGATCTCTTATTAAATATTCTATTTTCTATGAACAGATGGTGAAAGAAGGCCAGAATATATATCGATTTATCATGCAGAGACTCAGATTTACAAAAGTATGTCACTGAACTCTGAAGGCAATAAAACTTTGAGAGAGTCTGACACTCAAGGTCATTGACACTAAAATGCAGAGTAAAACTGGAAAGAGATGATTTTCTGAATGTTATTATGTCTCAATAATTTTTGGCTTTGCTTGTATAAAATCTGCACACACAAGAAACACACCTTAACTTCAAAGACAGACACTACCTCAGAGTAAAGGGCTGGGAAAAGGCTTTCCAAGCAAATGGACCTAAGAAACAAGCTGGTATAGCAATCCTAATATCTAATAAAATAGACTTCAAACTAAAATCAATCGAAAGAGATCAGGATGGACATTACATATTTATCACAGGGAAAATCCACCAAGATGAAGTCTCAATTCTGAAAGTTGGGAAGTCTTGGGAAAAGTTGGTCTTTCTTTCTCTGGGGGAAAAAATCTTTCTCTTAAACTAAAAAGCTTTTCTTAGAAAATTTGGGGGGGAATCTCTCTAAATAACTTAAAAACTAAAGCCTTTCAGAACTCTCTCTCAAAAGGACAAAAATTAGAATCACCTGAAGATATTAATATGGGGACCACCTGTGATTAGCTCTAAGGGAAAACAACAAACCTCTTAAGACAGCAAAGCCTCTCTAAGTTCTGTCTTTCAAGCTTTATAAAAATCCTCCCTGCAATGCAGGAGGCAGGGACAAGTTCCTAAAAACTTCTTCTAAGCTCTGTCTCTTCAAGCTAGTAAAAGACAGTGGGTCAGAGTACCCTGAGGGAAACACTTGGGAGAGTGTGGGTAAAGAGCTACAGGGAGCCCAAAAGGACAGGAAACTTTACCTGAGAAAAGCAAAAAAGCCAAGCTTTTCAGTTACAGTCCAGCTGAGGCATCAAGGGTTTTGTCTGAGTGAGCATTTCAGAATGAAAAGGTGCTCCTAATCGTCCTAATGCAAAGATCCCCTGAAGCAATGCAAACTGTTAGCATTGTATCCTCTCTTCTGACCAAAAACCCAGAGGTGACTAGCCAGCTCTCTGAGTTGGAGTGCATTTCAGGGATACTAGGGCTCCTGCAGTTGTAAACTTCCTGGAGCACAGAGCTGAGGCAGGAAGGTGCAGGACCCAGGGGAAGATTGCTAATGAACAAACAAAACTAAAGCCGGTGGGAACA
Source organism: Peromyscus nudipes (assembly GCA_902168325.1). Taxonomy (NCBI): domain Eukaryota; kingdom Metazoa; phylum Chordata; class Mammalia; order Rodentia; family Cricetidae; genus Peromyscus; species Peromyscus nudipes. Next base: position 20,393 of record CABHPH010136240.1, read on the forward strand.
GCACAGTTGCTCACTTTCCTACAAGTTGTGGGTTGATAGGTCCACAGCTGCAAAAAGAAATCTGAGAAAAAGCTTTCCTATCAGAGTAAGGACCTTTCTGGGAAAACAGTAAAGCTGAAAGGTATCTGAAGCAGTTGTGCTGTTGAGTCAGAACACTGTCTGGGGAAAGAACCCAGTGGGGGCAGAACAGAACTATCCAGAGTAAAGCTTTCTTTTCCATCAGAGAAAGCACCTCATTGAGAAAAGCTTTGTTTCAACTGACTCCTGTGAGATGAGGGAGTGTAGCCCTGAGGGGTGATTGCCTCTGGCATAAGCTCTGTCCTTGATGACCCAGAAAAACACAACCCACTGGGGGACTGGGCCAGGTGAAGGCCTGATAAGGCAAAACACCTGTCCTAATGGGAGTTTAGAAATGGCAAAAACCTCCCTTGTTAGATTTTCAGTCTGTACACAAACCACACAGACCCTGAAAACAAACGGACAAGCCCCTACCTTCAGTAGCAGGGAAAGCCACCACTGTAGTGTCAGAAACTGTTTCTGGGGTAGAGGGGATAAATTGAGACCAAACTGGGAACTGTCTGGGGAAAAAGACTCTGAAAAAAATAGAAGGGATAAATTCCTCCCCAGAAAATGCATGACCTGTGAAAGCTGCTAAGAGTTTGAAGCAGATTCGGGGGGAAAGAAAGCCCCTACCTCCAAAGGCAGCTAGCAGAGGAACAGAGCAGCCTGAGATATCTGGAGCTCTGCATCTGGGGGGAAAGGAACAAGCAAAATGAGAATAAAATCAGTGGGAGAAAATTTCTCTGAAAGAGCTATGTAAAGAATGTTGTAAATGCTTTTGTTTTTCACTGACTGGCTAAGACAAACACAAGCCCCGAGGAAAGTTGCTATCAGAAATTGCCCACCTCAATGCGCGTTAACCAGGCAGGTGCAGTTCTGTTTTGGGGGCTTTATCCCGAGTTTGTTACAGTCCCCTAGCAACAAGTATCACAACTCTATAACAACAACACTCACTAAATCCCAGTATTGTATAATAAAGCTGACTATAAGCTCTAAACTTTAGAAATGATGTACATACTTCCTGTCTAGTTAAGAGAATCTTTCTAATAGAGATAGTGATAATAATTAAGAGTAAGAAGTAGAAAAAGATGAAAATAAGATATGTGAGTTTGTAAAAATTCTGTCTTGTTAGATCTGTGTTAAGAAATCTTTAGGTGTTTGCTAAGTTAAATATATGCTAATGGTAGCCCTATATAATTTTGTAAAATAGATCCATAGAGTTCCTTTAAAAATATAAGCTTGCAAGAAGAATCTAAGGTAGTACTAAGACATGTAGTAATAAGCTTGTAAGAAGCAAAGATACTAGTTGTAAATGTAAGTTTAAATAAGAAATAAGAAGATGGAATGAATATAAGAAGTATATAAGAAGTAATAAGAAATATATCTACTAAAGTAGTTGTATAGTTTCCTTAAAGAGTATAAATAAGTAGATGTTAATATGTTATATGTGAGTTTGTAAAAATGTGTAAATGTTGAGTGTGAATTTATGCTTAATGTATATGGTGAAAGAACCCGAGACACAGAAGGTTAGTGTCATAGTAGACTGCAAAGTAGGCAGTCTGAATGGTTTCAAAAGCTCCAGAAGCCAGAACCAGCACAAGGCACCCACAGCTGAGATCTGTGGAAAATCAATTCAACACAGAAAAACCCGAGCTAACGTTAAAAATAGTGTGATTTAGAATACTACTGTACCTAGAAAGGTCTCTGTCTGTGAGAACAAAAGTTGCAGAGACGCTTGTTTGAACTAAAATTATTAACTGCACAAAGTTTTGGTTGTAAAACGTCTCTTCATATTTGGAAGTGAAAGTCTGATACCAGAATTTACTTTTTTGAACTTTTTGAACTTAATGAGAAAACTACAAAAAGATTTTGGTTATGGATTTCTCATATTTGGAAGGCTAGTACCAGAATTTATCATGTGAATTTTGAGACTTAAGAAATGAAATGCACAGTAGAGATTTCATTGCAATGGGTCAATTTCGAGTTTATAGTAATGACCTAGGAACTGTTTGCTGGAATTGGGTTAAAAATGGAACTGTTTAAATGAAGAAATTTATTGTTTCTACCTTGACTCAAGATGCAGTTTTGTGTATGCATATATGCTGGTGATTCATGTATTGTTCTGTGTTAAAAATGCAATTGTTTTGTGGAACTGTTTATGTAAAAATAAAAAAAATCTGCACACACACACATACACACATCATTTCTTATTAAAAAGATTAATAATAATGAAATCAGGAAAGAAGAATAAACAACTGAATAAACACAAAATTATGAACAGACAAAAGAGAAACCATTTAAGCAAGTAGTAGCTATGTATACTACTCTAATAATTCCAGTTATTTTACCAAAATGTAAAGGCTTTCTTTCAAATAAAGAAGTCATCTCAATTTTCAATATTCCTTTAAATGTTTTAGCTTAAATCTTTCCTAATATCAAGCCATTGGATAATTAGTGAAAAAGAATGGCACTGGTAATCACAGTGAACACAAAATAGATGAAAAAAAAAAACATCATAAGTAAGGCTTGCAAAACATGCTGACCCAGTGACAAATCCTAGATATTTCAAAGGCTAAGCAATCCCAAAAGAACCTATGTAATCAGTGTACATCTATCATATTTTTTCTGAGCAGGAGCAGCATTTCCTTGGTTAGATTTGACCTTTTGTTTGCAGTGTTTCCTCTTATGTCAAATACTTGTCCTTAATTAAGTTGTTGATTGTTAAAATAAACTATCCTGTTTCATAGTTTCTTGATTTAAAGGTTCTTTGGCAATACATACTACTTCAAATTAAGTTGGATGGCTGCCAATTTGAATAACTTTCCTGACATCTGCTAATGCCACAAATTATAACTTGCTTGGCTCTTGAATCAGAATTTAGTGCCCACTGTCTGTTTCATGACCTCAAGAAAACATTTGCTAAAATTGAACAGTCTGCTTATAAAGATATTCTTCCTCAACATCACACATTTCCATCACTATAGTAAACTTGTAGCCAGGATTTCCGGGAGAGACAATGTACCTAATGCTTCTGTGAAGGTCAGAGTCTAGTTCTCAGATGCCTCATGAACCTCAGATGTTCTATATTTTAATATGTAATGTTGATGTTTCTATGTTTTATTAACTAGTACACTGCCTCTATGATGGCCTTTGTCAATCAGTAATATAATAACATAATAAACTGCTATTTCTCCAGTTGTCTGGAGGGTGTCTTCTAGGCAAATTATATATTTTCTTTTTGTTCCTCATATGTGTTCATGTTGGCTGTTTAGTGTAGCAGGCTTTTTCTTTTGGACTGCCAACCAGGCCCCAAATCATGACATAGAGACTTAATATTAGTCATGAATGGTTATTGTTATCTTATGCTTGTTTCTTGCTAGGTATTGTTACTTAACCTGTTTCCCTTCACTTGCATTTTACATCACAGATTTTTACCTTTCTTTCCTTCAGTATATCTTACTTCCACTGGTTCTCTATATCTGGCTTGTGGCTGCCTGGCTTCTGGCCCAGGCATGACCCTCTCTTTCTCCTTCATTCTCTTCTCTTTTCCAATTTGTTCTCTCTGCCTACCAGCCACACCTATCCCTCTCCTGCCTAGCTATTAATCATTCAGCTTTTTATTACACTATTCCAGTGCCTTAGACAGGCAAGGTGAAACAGCAACACATCTTCACATCATTGAACAAATGCAGCATTAACAAATGTAACACACCTTTACCCAGTTAAAGTAATGTTCCACAGCATAAACAAATGTAACACATCTTTGCCTAGTTGAAATATTCCACAACAGTTTAGGACAAGAATTTCCTTCCCTGCAGTACTATGTTGAAGACATCAACATTGATTAACACAGTTAACACTTTTCACACTGCTTTTCAGATCTCTATGAAGCCAACTTACCATACTCACTTATAGAGCTAGCACATATAACAACAGATCCAGGGAATCTTTTTTATAGTGTGTGCCTCATTATGGTAATTGCATCATAGAACATGTTTCAAGGTAGACAGACGGATAGACAAATAGATAATAGACAGTCAGCTATAGATACTAATCTGTAATAATTGTCCATTTCCATATTATGTATTCTTACACAATAACTCATCAAACTATTAGATAGATACTTGGAAAGAGATAAGAGTGATCAGCCATACATGGCTACCCTTGTACAATTATTGAATTGTAAATATGATATTTGTAAATGACATCACCACTGAAAGGATGACAGACTCTCATGTAGGTAATACCTTGCTTAACTTGTATACTCTGAACATAGCATTTAAAGTTGTCTTATACAAAGGTTGTTTGCTTTTTCAGATTCTATCAACTGTAAATTTCTTTAAAATTTTTTATTATTCAAAAGCTTTTAATTTTTATTTATAACTCTCTAATACAATACATCCTGACTGCAGTTTCCACTTAATCTGTTCTACCAAAATCTACTTGTTCTATCTCCCCTCTACCTCAGATCCATTCATCATCCTCTGTTTCCCTTCAGAAAATGGCAGGACTCCCAGGGATATCAACTGAACACAGCATAACAAGATACAATGAAGACTAGTCACATACCTTCATGTCAAATCAGGATGAGGCAACACAGTAGGAGGAAAAGAGTCCCCAGATCAGGCAAAAGAGTCTTAAATATCCACACTCCAACTTTTAGGAGTCTCACAAAAACACCAAACTACACAACCACAAGGTATATGCAAGGACCTAGGGCAGACCAACACAGGCTCTGTGATTACCTCTACATTTTTTGCACCCGTATGAGCCCTGCTTCATTGATTCTATGGGCTATGTTCTCTTTGTGTCCTCAACTTGTCTGGCTCCTACAATACTTCCTCCCGCTCTTCTTCAGGGTTCCTCAAGCTCTGATGGGAAGGACCTAATAGGAATCTCTAATTTAGGCTATCTTTCCACCTACTGATTGACTTTGGGTTTCTGCATCTTATTTTTGCTCCCATAAGTTGCTGGAAAAAGCCTCTCTGATGACAATTTGGCTAGGCACCAATCTATGAGTATAACAGAATATCATTAGAAATCATTTCAATGTTTTTGTTCTAGTCATGTTTTTTCTACCATAGGTCTCAGGGACATGGAGCTTCTGGTTCCTGGCCACCATGTAGTATCAGGCATAGGCTCCCTCTCATCACATGGGCCTCACGTTAAACCAGTCATTTGTTGGCCATTCCCAAAATCTCTGAGTCACCACTGTCCCAGTACATCTTGAAAGCAGGACAGGTTGTGGGTGGAAGATTTTGTGGTTGGCTTGATATCCCAAACCCACCACCTAAAGCTTTGGCTGGTTCTAAAAGAGGGCCAGTTCAGGCTCTGTAGCCTCTATCACTAGGAGTCCTCACTATGTTCACCCTCATAGGCTCCAGAAAGTTGGAACTGCTTAGATTTATACACAGCCTTCCCAAATGACCACCAATTCCAGTCTCCCTCCATCCTTCCCTCCCCTATACATTCCTCCTGATCCCACCCCCAACCTGCTCCAGTCCACTTGCATAAATTATTCTATTTCCCCTTCTAGGGAGATGCATGTTTCCTCCCTAGACACCATCTTTGTCACTTAGCCTCTCTGGTTCTCTGGATTTCAGCTGATTATCCTTTACTTAACAGCTAATATCTACTTATAAGTGAATACATATCATGTTTTTCTTTCTGGTTCTGAGTTGTCTCATTCAGGATGACTTTTTTCTAGTTCTATCCCTTTGATATCAAATTTCATGATTCCATTGTTTTTAACAGCTGAATTATACTCCACTGTGTATCTGTAACACATTTTCTTTATCAATTCTTTGGTTGAGGGACATCTAGGTTATTTCCAGTTTGTGTCTATTATGAATAAAACTATTACAAACAAAATTAAGCAAGGGTCCTTGTTGTAGGATGGAGTGTCTTTTAGGTATATGCCTCAAATTTCTGAGAAACTGCCATATTGATTTCCAAAATGGCTGTACAAGTTTGTACTCGCACCAGCAGTGGAGGAGTATTCCCCTTGCTACATGTCCTCTCCAGAATGAGCTGTCACTTGTGTTATTGATCTTAGCTATTCTACCAGGTGTAAGGTGGAATATCAAAGCACTTTGGATTTCCATTTACCTGATGGGTAGGAATGTTGAACATTTCTTTAAGTGTGTCTCAGTCACTTGAGATTCTTCAATTGAGAATTCTCTGTGTTTATCTGTACCCTAGTTTTAAATTGGATTATTTGATTTGAAGTTGTCTAGTTTCTTGAGTTATTTATATATTTGGATATTAGCCCTCTATCTGATGTGGAGTTGTTGAAAATCTTTTCCCATTCTGTAGGCTGTTGCTTGATTCTATTGTTGGTGTCCTTTGCCTTACAGAAGCTTTTCAGTTTCAAGACAGGCCTGCACTACCAGTGTCCTGTTTAGAACATTATCTCCTGTATTAATGCATTAAAAGCTATTCTCTTTACTCTTACAACAGGTTCCGTGTGTCTAGTTTTATGATGAGTTTGCTAAACTTAGACTTGAGTTTTTTGCAGTGTAATAAATATGAATCTATTTGTATTATCTACATGCCAACATCCAGTTTGACTAGTACCATTTGTTAATGATGCTTTTTTTCTTTCAATTGCATATTTCTTGCTTCTTTATCAAAAATCAAGTGTCCATAGGTATGTGCAATTATATTTGGGTCTTTGATTTGATTCCATTGATCATCATATCTGTTCTTATGCGAATATCTTGTAGCCTTGAACTACAGTTTGAAATTAGGGATAGGGAAATCTCCTGGGATTCTTTTATTTATTGAGATCATTTTAGCTACCCTGGGTCTTTTGTTTTTTTCCATATGAAATTGAGAATTGTCCTTTCAAGGTCTATAAAGGATTGTGTTGGAATATTGATTGGGATTACTTGAATCTGTAGATTGATTTCGGTAGAATGGCCATTTTTACTGTGTTAATTCTACCTACCCATTAGCATGAAAGATCTTATCATCTTCTGATACTTCAGTTTCTTTCTTAAAGGACTTGAAGTTGTATCAGACAAGTTTTTCTCTTGCTTGGTTATGGTTACCTCAAGATATTTTATAACTTTTTGTGGCTATTGTGAATGGTCTTTTTTCCTTGATTTCTTTATCAGCCCTTTTGTCCTTTATATATAGGTGGGCAACTCATTATCTTTGAGTTATTCTTGTATCTAGCCACTTCACCAAAGGTGTTTATTGGCTGTAGAAGCCCTGGTAGAATTTTTTTATGTCACTTATGTATAGTATCATATCATCATATCATATTATAAAACTTTGAATACATCCTTTCTAATGTGTATTATGTGATTTCCTTCATTTGTCTAGCTAGAAATAGAAATAGAATAGATATGGGGAGAGTGGACATCCTTGTCTTGTTCCTGAGTTTAATGGAATTACTTTGAATTTTTCTTCATTTAATTTGATGTTGACTATAGACATGCTATAAATTATCTTTATTATGTATACATATGTCTCTTATATCTCTAAAAAACACTAAAAATTTAAGCAAGAAAGGGTGTTGTGTTTTATGAAAGTCATTTTTAGCATCTAGTGAGATGATTATATGTTTCTTTTTGTTTTTTCTTTCAATCTATTTAGATGGTGGGGTACATTGACTGATTTTCCTATATTGAAGTATCCCTACATCACTGCAGTGATGCATATTTGATCATGTGGTTGATATTTTATATGTGTTCTTGGATTCAATTTGCCAGCATTTTGTTGAGTATTTTTGCACCTATTTTCCTAAAGGAAATAAGTACATAATTATTTGTTTAATCTTTGTTGTTTTGAATATCAGGGTGACTGTGGCCTCTTAAAACAAATTTGACAAACATTTTTCTGTTTCTCTTTTGTGAAATAATTTAAAAAGTATTGAGATTAACTCTTCTTTGAAAGTCTGGTAGAATTCTCCATGAAAACGGTCTGGTACTTTTTTTTTATGATTGGGAGTTTTTAATGACTGCCTCTATTTCCTCAAGGGCCATGGCTGTATTTAAATTGTTTAGATTATCTTTTTTTTAACTTTTGGTAAATGGTATCTATCTTAGATATTCCAATTTTGTGAAGTATGGGTTTTTGAAGTATGACCTAATGATTCTCTGGATTTCCTCGGTGTCTGTTGTTATATCACCCTTTTCAGTTTTGATTTCCTAATTTGTGTAGTCTCTCTCTGCTGTTTAGTTAGTTTGGATAAGAGTGTGTCTGTATTGTTGATTTTCTCAAAAAACCAACTCTGTTGATTCTTTGTATTGTTCTCTTTGTTTCTATTGTATTTATTTCAGCCCACAATTTGATTGTTTCCTTCTGTCTGTTCCTCTTGTTTGTGTTTGCTTCTTTTTGTTTTACAGCTTTCAGATGTGCTGTTAAGTTGCTAGTATGAGATCTCTCCAATTGTTTTATGTATGCACTTAGTACTACAAACTTGCCTGCTTAGCACCACTTTCATTATGTCCCATAAATTTGTATATATTATGCATTCATTTTTATTGAAATCTAGGAAAGCTTTAATTTTTTTTTATTTCTGTTTTCACCTAGTAATCCTTCAGTACAGAGTGGTTCAGTTTCCATGAGTTTCTTGGCTTCCTGTTGTTGAAATGAAGCTTTAATCTGTGGTAGTCTGATATGATGCAAGAAGTTATTTCAATATTTTTGTACCAGTTGAGACATATTTTGTGAAAAATATAGTAATTTTTTTAGAAAGCTCCATGTGCTGCTGAACAGAATGAACATTCTGTTCCTTTTTTTTTTTTTTTTTTTTTGGTTTGGGTAAAATGTTTGTAGATATCTATTAGGTTCATTTGATTTATAACATCCGTTAGCTTAGGCATTTTTCTTCTTAGTTTTAATCTGGATGACCTGTTTGTTATTGAGTGTGTATTATTGAAGTTCTCCACTATCAATGTGTGAAGATCAATGTGATTTAAGCTTTAGTAATATTGCTTTTACAAATGTGGGTGCCCTTGGGTTCAGAGCATAGATGTTAAGAATTGAACCATCATTTTGGTAGATTTTTTTCTTTGATGAGCACAATGTATCCTTCCCACCTTGCTTCTTAGGAACATTTCCTTGGAAGATCTTTTTCCAATCCCTCACTCTGAGGTAATGTCTATAGAACTTGGATCCCGTTTTCATATTCATTCTGTTTGTTTGAGTCTATTCATTGGGGAACTGAGTCCATTGATAATGAGATATACAAATAAACAATGACTATTAATTTCTGCTATTTTGTTGTTGTTGCTGGTGGTGGTGGTGGTGTGTGTGTGTGTGTTGTGTGTATGTGCGTGTGTTTGCCTTCTTTGTGTTTTGCTGGTGTGAGATTATCTATTGCCTGTGTTTTTATGGGTTTTGTTAACTTCCTTGGATTGAAGTTTTCCTTCTAGTATCTTTTGTACAGCTCTATTTCTAGATAAATAATGTTTAAATTTGACTTTATCATGGAATATCTTGTTTTCTCTGTCTATGGTAAATTAAAGTTTTGCTGGGTATAGTAATCTGGGGTGTCATCTGTGGCCTCTTAGAGTTTGCAAGACCATTGTCCAGGCCCTTGTTCCTTTGAGAGTCTCCACTGAAAAATCTTTTATAATGCTAATAAGTCTACCTTTATATTACTTTATCTTTTTTCCCTTGCAGTTTTTAATATTCTTTCTTTGTTCTGTATATTTAGTGTGTTGATTATTAAGTGGTGAGGGTACTTTATTTTCTGGTCCAAATTATTTAGTGTTCTGTATGCTTCTTGGATTTTAAAGGCATGTCCCCTCTAGGTTAGGAAAATTTTCTTCTATGATTTTGGTGAAAAAAATTTCTGGACCTTTGAGCTTGAATTCTTTTCATTCTTGTAATCCTATTATTTTTAGCTTTGGTCTTTTCATAGTTTCCCAGATTTCCTGGATGTTTTATGTCAGAATTTTTTTAGATTTCACATTTTCTTTGACCAATTTATTGATTTCTTCTATGATATCTTTCAACACTTGAAATTATCTCTTCTGTCTCTTGATTTCTGTTTTTGGTGCTTGCACTTGTACTTACTGTATGGTCACCAAGATTTTCCTTTGCCATAATTCCATCAGTTTGTGTTTTCTTTTTCTTTATTGCTTCTATTTCCATTTTCAGGTCATAAACAGTTTTTGTTTGCTTGTTTGCTTTCTTCAACAGATGGTTTTTCTTTTCTTGACTTTCTTAGTTTTCTTTAAAGGATTTACTCATTTCCTCCAATTCTTTGTCTTTTCCTCAATTACTTTAAGGGATTTTCTCACCTCTTTAAGAAGCTCTATCATCTTCATAAAGTTGGTTTCCAGGTCTTTTTCTTGTGCTTCAGCTGTGTGGGAATATCCAGGACTTTCTGTAGTAGGATAGTAGGGTTTGGTCATGACATATTGTCATGGATGTTCTTTTGTTCTTAATCTAGTGTCTAGTCATCTGGATTCAGGATGATCATAAGTCTAAGTGACTATTTCTGGCCATACTTTTTTTTTTTACTGTAATCGATTTCTCTTTATACAATCACAGCTCAGTAAGCAGCATAGTTTATTTTTGGGAAAAGATAAGAACTGGCTTTAACACTGTCTCAGTTTAGGACAATATTTGAGGACAAGATCTGACTCTAACAGAGGTTATTAAATGTAGCCAAGGTATAATATATAACAGTTTACTTATACTAATGGCTGCTTACATGATGTACATTATACATGTCCAATACCAAACTCCTAGAGTTTCACATAAACCTAGAAAATAGTAATTGAAACTCATGATAAGAAACATTCAGTTTCAGACAGGCTATTCTCACACTAAAACATAACACTCATTATGAAGTTAGGTGATTATTAAAAATAAGACTTGGAGACTGAACGCACAATGAATAATTTAAAAACCCAAACTTTCATAAGTACTGGAGCTTGGAGGAGAAGTCTGCTTGACATTGATAAATTATTCCAAATATAAAGAATGCTAAAATAAGAAAAGGGCCTGTTTTAAATAATTTTTCAATGATATTGATGGGTGAATGTTAAAGTGTTGCATACTGCGTTATTCCAATTTTCAAATGAACAACATACTGGAAGTTGTGTTTTTCTGTAGCTCTAACTCCTACTTTTGAGATACTGAATCTCTAAGAGATTGTCCATTTTGATCAAGCTGTTGGCTGAAGCCTCTGCAAGTACACATTGCTGGATATGAATCCAATCATTATATGATTTTATACATGCAAATATGTATATATTTATAAGACATGTATTCAGATATGAAAGGTACCATAAAAGTGTCAATTACACTTTGAAAAGATTTGTACAGGAAATAAAAAGAGTCAGTACTGAAGTAATAAAAAATAATCTCTTTCTGGAAAAGTAAATATCTGATTTGAAAGTTGACCCATAGCAGGAGAGAGAAGCAGCAAAGTAAATATCTGATTTGAAAGTTGACCCATAGCAGGAGAGAGAAGCAGCAAGATGCATGAATAGGGGTATGGGGGATTCAGAGAGCTTTTAAATCCCAGCATTATTTGACTTATAGTCATTCAAGAAGAGGAAAATTATTTCACTTTTCTAGTAAGAATAACCAGTCCACAACTTTTTGGAATCCTGGTGTCAAAAGATTTTCAGATATATTATTACACAAGTAAGAATAGGAAAAATGATTAAAAGTAAAAATAGAAGAGTGACAACCTCCATGCATGGAATGTTTTGCAGTATACATAGTAATCAGACATAAGGACATGCTAAGGACAGAGACAAAATTAAAAACAATATTCATCTCAGTATCACTTCAAAGTCTCTGCTATTTAAGAAAATTCATGTGTTTGATAATAATTAAGTCATATCTAGAATAATGCAAAGTCTCTATTAAGTAAAAATAAATGGTTGTTTGGATACAAAAGGAAGGAAGATATTTCTGAATATGTTTGACTGATTTAGAAGGGTCACTCTCTATTAGAAATATATATCATATTCTAAGGTATTTAATCAAAAGGATAATTTTAGAGAAAAGAAGAAAGTGAAATGGAATAGTCTTGTTTTGAGTACAGTTCTCAATAGAGAAATACTGTATTATCAGGTGTTTTTCAAACGCAGTTAATAGGATCCATTATAGGGAACCCTTAAATACCTTCTGCTCTTATATGTTTGGTTGTGAGCCTAGCCTTTAATGGCTGAGCCATCTCTCCAGCCCACCCTCTGCTCTTCTAATGAAAGCATTCTTCATTCTTTCTAAGGAGTTTATATAACCTGGGGTGATGAGTTCATGCTAAAATTTCTCACAAAATGACTACAACCTACTACTTATTGAAAATGTTTTTTTTAATCCCACAAGGAAACCAACATAATTCTCATGACATTCTTCCCAGTTCTACCACATTATTCAAATTAAGAATGAATTGCCTCCCTTATGAAAGATAGAGATAGCCAAATATTTCAATTAAATATTAGAAAATATTTATTCATTCAAATGTAGCTTAAATTTAAGTCAGTTTCTATATTGTTTCATATAGTGAGAAGTGACTGAAGGAAAATATATAACTAAATGTCAATCTTAAAGTCACTTCACAGTAAGAATTAATAATTATTAATTAACAAACCAATTTGGAGACATGTGACTGGACAGAAGCCGAAACTAAAGTATGGTGGAAAATAGGAGAGAAGGGGACAATGCTTTTCAAGCAAAAGTCTGTGTATCCATTAAGAGATCTCTGGGAAAGTGAGCAAGCAAAATCCATGGAACACTTTCACTATCTCTAGCTGTTGACGTAGCACATACTCATTTTTTTGACTTCTGTGCCATACGTACAACCTTATTCTCCAGTAGATTTGTTTTAGGATGGTGGCATGTATGTAAATTTCTGAATGAAAAGGACACATAGTCGGGGCAGTAGCTCAGTCAATATGTTGCTCACTGTGGAAGCATGAAAACCAGACTTCCATCCTGGAGCCCAGGAATAAATAGTGTTTGTGATCCCAGCACCAGAATTTCAAAGAGGTGGATTCATGTGGTTCATTTCATTCCTAGTGTAGCATACTCATCTAAACTTGGTGCTAGTAAACGATCTTGTCATAAAAAGGATATGGATGATATCAGACATTGACCTCTGTACTCCATGTGAGTACACACATGGTCATGTGCACATGTGTGTATATACCAGTGCACACTAATGAACATATGCACATACAAATAAAAAGTTTTAAAAATACAGGACCTACTCTACATATTTCCTGGGAGTATGTGCAGGCCCCTGAAAAATATGAGGTGCACTTAAAATTAGTGAGGAAAGTGACAACTCTTGTCATTGAGTCTGCAAGGCTTGCTGGGAACATTCAGCCATTCATTGAATTAGAGGACAAATGTGTTCAGAGAAACCAATACTATGTGGGATCTCTTCCCTCTATTATGTTCTAAAAATCAAGGATTAGAGAAATATAAAGCTACCAAACACTTTCTTATATCCTCTGTGGAAAAGTTATAATGTATAGCATATCTTAATATTTTCTACAGTATTTCCAAGTATGTCTTCCTAAAAGATAAAAGAACATTCTTTTCATTTTTTGAATATATTGATCTCTGGCTCTTCAACTTTCCCCCTTGGATTCAATGCACAGTTTACATAACTCAGATTTCAAGGGAAGTACTTATATGACAGAAAATAGACCACACTTATGTAATGTAATAGCCAGATTCTTGCTGCATGACACATACTTGGACAGATGACCTGCTAAAAAAAGGAAAGACTCTTTCTTGGGAGCTCCTAAACATCAATGACAGATGCTCAGACCAGTCCTGCATACACCCTGTCCACAGCTCTTAAGAAAGTCACAACCTCCAATAAAACAGCTACACAGTTCCAAACACAACCAGGGATAATTTTGCTCTATTCTCTGAAGGAATTGGATCAGAGGCTTTCATTATGGTTTTATGAACATTTAGGTTTAATTAATTTTACTGCATTGTCTTAATAAATTATTCCACTTCATTATTTATTTAATATTTATTATTATCTGTCATTTTTTTATAATAATATAACCTTTTGAAATAATAATCATTAAACTAACAAGCTTTTTCTAATTGTTATTAACATTTTCACAACAGAACATATATCCTACAACTCCAAAACTTTTTGGATAGGTGAATCAGATATTTTTATTTCATGAGAAGCATAATATTTATAACTTACAGAGGGCTGAACTATTTTTATTTGGACATGACATTAAGTTTTTTTTTTATTTTTTGGTTTTTCGAGACAGGGTTTCTCTATGTAGCTTTACGCCTTTCCTGGAACTCACTTGGTAGCCCAGGCTGGCCTCCAACTCATAGAGATTCACCTGGTTCTGCCTCCCAAGTGCTGGGATTAAAGGCATGCGCCACCACCGCCCAGCCGACATTAAGTTTTAAAACTAAATCTAAATTCTTACTTTCTGAATTTGTAGCAATGTAAATAATTTTTATTAAAGTAATTGTCTATTTCATTAAACAAATACATCAACAAACTAACATTAATTTACTTAACATTATTTAGGAAATATCTTTTTTTTACTGTTTAGTTTAATTACATTGCAATCTATTTTAAAGTTCAATTTGTGGTTTCTGTTTTTATTTTAAATCATGATTTGCAAATATTTCTCTGCAAACAATGTTTAGTTCAAAAGAAAAAGGAAATGAGAAAGAGGAGGGAAAGGACTTTCAATAGACAAGTCAATTTAAAGTAAAATACGTTAGGTTTCACATTGTCATGTTCAAGTAGTAAAGGATAGTACCCAATCTGTGACAGACTAAGTTCAGTGAAATGGTCAAGAGCACCTGAAAATTTGACTTTTAAATACTTTACAGTAGGACAAAAAATCATAGACTAAATTCTTAAAGCATTTAATCTGTGTCTGAAGAAATGTTATATTTTCTTCAAGGCTATTTTCAAAAATATTCATAAGTTATATTGTATGAGAGTGCCCCATCCAGCAAGGCTTCAACGGCTTCTCGACCACCCTAGGGACGGAATGATTAGGGACAGGAGACACAAAGGAAATACACCAAGTCAAGATTTCTGATTAAGGTGCCACTTTATTTTTCTCCAGGAGGGTTTATATAGTTCCTGCAGGGTGGGGGGAGCAAGAGGCTGTTATCTGCATAAGGTGGGGCAAGCTAGCAGGATGTTTACAGGGTGACAAGGTCAAGGGCTCTTTTCAATGTCCTGTAGCTAGGCAGCCTGACTGTAAGAGGATCTAGTTCCCTGTCTTATGGGGGTCTGTATTTTTCTGTCCTTGTCCCTGACATCTCCCTCTTCTTAGTAATAAATCTAAGGGCCATCATAAACCAGGTTCGAATGGTCTGAAAGGAAGGCTCTGAAAGAGACTTTGCATGGAGGATTACAGAGGCCCTGTTCCTTTAAAGGTTGTGAAAAAAGGGTCCGAGAGGGAATGTCTCTCCAGACTCAAGCACCACAGGCATCCCCATAGTGCGGGAATCAATGGACCATGCAGTTTTTTAAGGGAGCGGAAATGGGTAAGCACAAGGCTGCTACTGCACAACCGCTATGCAACAGGGCATATAATCCAGGCTCTCGGGATTTTGGGGTACCATGGTCCCCAGCCTGTGCAGTCCTAGCTGCACTCCAATCATGCCTTGAGCGAGCCTTTTTCCCACACACAGGTGCAGCTTCCCCCGAGTGAAGGGGTCTGTGTGGGGCATCTCTCATGGGGGAAATTTCAACCCCGGAGTCCTGCATATCAAAGCAGTGGTAATGAACCTGGATCTGCCTGGCCCGCAGGTCTGTTATTTGGCTTCGGATAAACCGAGTGAGCCAGGAAAGTGCCCATGGCCCAAAGGCAAGGACCAGGAACAGGCTTACAACAGGTCCTAGGAGGGAGGGAAGAAGGGTCATTAGCCAAGGGGAGGCGGAAAACCAATTCTAGGACCATCCAAGCTCTTGTTCTCCTTTTCTTTCTCTCTTTTTCTAGTCCTTTTCTAACCTTAACTATACTGTCCCTGACTACCCCAGTGTGGTCTGTAAAGAAGCAACATTCCTCTTTGAGCACAGTACAAAGGCCACCCTGTTGTAGAAAGAGGAGATCCAGGCCTCTCCTGCTCTGTAAAACTACCTCAGCTAGGGAGGAAAGGGATGACTCAAGGGCAGAAATTCCCCGTTCAAGTTGGACAAATATCCTCATCTATGGACAAAGTTCAGAGTAATGTTGGTTGGACAGGACCAGAGAGGCAACCCCTGTGCCTGTTCCCACTGCTCCAACCCCCAAAAGGGCTGCTAAGGTGATGGCAGTAACAAGCTCCTGTCAAGGCAGTCATCTCAGCGCAGCTTCTCTTCCTAGAGACCTAGGAATTGATCTGAGGAATAATAGGTCAGTCTGGGTGGAAGCAACCTGAGTGCCCTGAGTGGCAACACAGCGACCCGAGCCAGTGGTCTGCAGGTGCGCTATGTATGATGGGATCGGTGGGCTTCCTCTGCCATCAGTGTTACAGGATTTTTAAAAAGAGTATCTTTATAAGCAGAAGGCTAGAATCAACTGAGCAAGGAAGATTTGGTCTATGGCACATGCATGTGCCTAGTACAAGGCATCTTCTACCATTGCACCAATGAGGATGATGAGGGCTCCTGTGCTGACCATTCTTGCTCCTGCTCCAACTGCTGTACCAGCTGGTCCTTCATGGATGCCCTCTCTTTGGTGCTGCCCTGTTTGCTGTGCTATCTGCCAGCCACAGGCTGTGTCAAGCTGGCCCAACACTGCTATGACCGCCTGTGACACCAAGGCTAGCAAGTCCGACAAGCCTTTCTGACACTTTGGATGAAAATTTAGCACTGCCCTTGGAAACATGGCCCCTGCTGTCAGACTGGATTTGTGACAAGCAGTGTCCCTGCTCAACCCAGAACTTGATTGACTATGGGGCTTGTATGCTGTGTGAAAGGTCTCAAACACAGTTTGCTGCCAAGTTCCCATTGTCCCCCCCACAGGAACTCTGAAAAGCCAACATATAATCAAGATCGTTTCCCCATCTTTTTTTTTTCTCGTGCCATTCTAACTGACACGCTTGCTAGAGCTCACACTACACAAGCTAAATCAACAGCCATTCCAAAAGGGTGGAGCAGAGTGATAATAGAGCTAAAGGGCTGGTGGGGATTGCTGTGGGCGAGGACAGCAGCCTGGAGGGTTTGCCTGAGGGACAGCATTTGAAACAGAAGAAGTTTCCTCAGGAGAGGGGCTATCTCTCCTGGGCAGATCAGGTATATTTACAGCTCTAACCAAGCGTTCTGGCAACCATCTGGGAGCAGAGTGTATCTGGTCAAGAATGCAGGCCGAACCTCATCCCCATATAAGGACTGGGTTGGGGCCCTTCCAATGCCCCGTGAGGGGATCTCGCCACATGGCTAGTGGCTGAGTGGCATCTGGAGAAGGAT
The DNA here is from genome assembly GCA_902168325.1 of Peromyscus nudipes. Lineage (NCBI taxonomy): Eukaryota > Metazoa > Chordata > Mammalia > Rodentia > Cricetidae > Peromyscus > Peromyscus nudipes. The sequence continues at coordinate 37,839 of CABHPH010136240.1, forward strand.
GCCAGTGCCTGTCAGCGGCAGAGTGCCCTGCAGCATCTAAGGTGAGGAAGTTGAGAACAAACAGAGCATGGCTCAACTGATCTCTGGGGGAGGTAAAATGAAGGTTAGAAGACTTGAGGTGAGCCAACCAGGTGTTTACGGTCTGGTGGGCTCGCTCTATTATGCCCTGTCCCTGGGGATTGTAAGGTATCCCTGTGGTGTGAATAATTTGTAGACTATCATAAAATTTTTTGAAGCCTGTACTGGTATAAGCAGGGCCATTATCTGTCTTTATCTTAGCTGGTTTTTCCTAAGGCAGAAAAAGCAAGAATCAGGTGAGAAAGAACATCCTTTGTGGCTTCCCCAGCATGCGGAGAGGCAAAGATAAAGCCACTAAAGGTATCTATAGAGACATGGATAAATTTTTGTCTGCCAAATTCGGGGCAATGAGTAGCATCTGTCTGCCAGATTTGGTTGGGAAGGAGGCCTCGAGGGTTGACTCCCAAATGTGGGCCAGGGTGAGAAACAACACAAGAGGGACATTGTTTGACAATTTCTCGGGCCTGTTGTTTAGAGATCTTAAAAAGAAGACAGAGGGTCTGAGAATTTAAATGGTGGATCTTGTGGGCAGTTTGGGCCTGTAGGACTGAGCCAACCATGACAGGGAAGGTTAGCCTGGTGGCAGCATCGGCCTGTGCATTGCCATCGGTTAAGGGTCCAGGAAGATCACTATGGGCTCTAATATGGCCTATAAAAAATGGGTGTTGGCGAGTCAGGACAAGCTGTTGAATCTGGGAGCAAAGTGGGGTGGCATTGGAGGTAGGCCTTATGGCTGGAGAGGTTTCTAACAAGGGGACAGAAAAGGCAATATAGGCACTATCTGTATAGATATTAATAGGTTGATCAGAATAGGTCTGAAAGACTTTTAAAATTGCTGAAAGTTCAACCAACTGCGCTGACCGGAAAGTCGTTAGGAAGGAGGTAGGGCGGCCTTGGGCCATGAAGGCTGCAACACCATTAGCAGAAAAATTGGTAAAAACTGTAAGTGCATGAGAAATGGGACCGGTTTTTGTAATTTTTGGAAAGATGAAGACATGTAATCGGGCAAAATGGAGCAAGGGGTCATCTGGGAGATGATTATCCAAGGTCCCCATAAACCTTGCCAAGGCAACCCCCCACTTATCTAAGGTTTGGAACAAAAACTGCGTTTGATCCCTGGGATAGGGTGTAAGTATAGTGTCAGGGTCCTTGCCAAAATATTGGCGAGAGGTCTGTCGTCCTTCCATAATGAGTGAGGCCACCTGTTCAGGGTAGACAGAAATGACTCTCGAAAGGGCAGCGGGCATGTGAACCCAGAGGAGTATCTTGCCTTTAAGTTTTGGTTCTTGAGCATGTTGCCAAAAAACTCCTGTGGGGGTGTATGGTGTGGGCAGAACTATAAAGTATAGAGGTATGGCATAGGAAATCTGAAAACAAGACTGTTGGTTAATGGCAATGGCTAGCTGAATCAAAGCCTTGTTGGCTGCAGGGGTAAGCACACGGGGTGATGTGGGGTCATAGTCACCCCGGAGGATCTCATAGAGGGGAAGGAGAGAATCTGTAGGAAGTTTAAGGTAAGGCCTAAGCCATTGGATAAGGCCGAATAATTGTTGGAAATTATTTAGGGTATGGAGATAGTCAGTGTGTAACTGGACGTGAGGAATGAGGACCCGGTTTGAATGGAGTTCTAACCCCAGGTAATTGAAAGGGTCCTGGGTTTGAACCTTATCTGGAGCAATCTGTAGTCCTAATCCATTAAGGGCTCTACTGAGTTCTGAAAAACATTGCTCAAGGGATATGGGGTCAGGTGCAGCGAGGAGAAGATCATCCATGTAATGTAACATATATATCTGGGGCCAATTAAGTCTAACAGGGTCCACAGCCTGAGCCACGAATTTCTGGCAGAGAGTAGGGCTGTTGGCCATGCCCTGGGGTAATACCTTCCATTGATAGCAAAGCATAGGTCCTTGAAAATTGAGACGGGGAAGACTGAATGCAAAATAGGCTCTGTCCTCGGGGTGCAAGGGAATAGTAAAAAAACTATCTTTAAGGTCAATTACCATCTTATAAAATTTAGCAGGAATGGCCACAGGAGAAGGCAATCCAGGCTGAAGTGCCCCCATCACCTTATTTACTGCCCTTAAGTCTTGAAGGAGCCTCCATTTTCCTGATTTCTTTTTTATAACAAATATAGGTGTATTCCAAGGGGAGTTGGAGGGCTCAATGTGGCCAGCCATAAGTTGCTCCTGTACAAGCATGGTGGTGACCTGTAGCTTTTCTTGAGTAAGGGGCCACTGATCCACCCAGACAGGGGTCTGGGTCATCCAGGTAATTTTGTCTGCATGGGGTACAGGAAGGTCAGTGGCCTCTACTAAAAACCCGAATATCCCAGCCCATGTCTATCTTCCTTGGGAACGGGCTGAATTGGTTGGACTCTCCCCTGAGCTGCCTTGCCCAACCCTGTGCCAGGGATATAATTCATCTGTAGCATTTGTTGTATAACAGTAGAGTTTGGGCTATATAAGATTACTTGCATTTGTGAAAGTATGTCTCTTCCCCAAAGATTAACAGGCAGGCCTGGAACCACAAAAGGAGTGACAGTCCCCTGGTTTCCTTCCTCGTCCTTCCAGGAAAGTATCCTTGAACTAATTAAAGGATTATTAGACTGACGAATTCCTTTTAAATCGGTGAGGGATGGAACCAGTGGCCAAGCAGACGGCCAGTGAGAATGGGAAATAACTGTGGTATCTGCCCCTGTATCCAAGATACCCTGGAACTTCTTTCCCTCTATAGTAAGGGTAAGAGTAGGGTGATCCTGAGTGACAGGCTGGACCCAGTAGGCGTCTGAGGACCCCAATCCGGCTGACCCCGGAGGGGTGTTTGTAATTGAGGGATTATCACAGACAGGTGAGGGTAGAAGAACTAGCTGTGCCAGGCACGTACCTTGAGGAATCGTGACCATGCCATTTACAGCAGTGGCCAGAATCTTAATTTCACCTGTGAAATCACTATCTATTATGCCAGGGTAGACCTGGACCCCTCGAAGGGCTGCAGAAGCACGGCCAAGGACAACCGCACAAACATTAGGAGGTAAAGGTCCTGTCAACCCTGTAGGGATGACCTGAGCCCCTTCAAGGGAGTTTAATACTGTTTCGGTGGTGGCACACAAGTCCAATCTGGCACTGCCTGGAGTTGCTCTTTGGAGGGAGGAGAAGGGAACTGGGGCGGGAGAATTTGTGGAGGCTGGGGAGGTAAGGGGTGAGTGGACCTCAAGGCCCCATGGTGCGTTCGTGGAGGCATCGGGGCCAGGGGCAGAGAGTGGAAGGCAAGGGTCTCATAGAGACGGCCTCTTGGGCTGGCTGGACTAAAAGCGTGAGGCTGTTACCTTTCTGGGGGCATTCCCTAGCAAAATGTCCAGGTTGTTTGCAGAAATAACAGGTGCGGGCTCCAGGCTGTTGCGAAGCCCTCAGGGCAGCACTGATTGCTAATCCCATAGCATGGGCAGCGCCAACACTTGAACAGAGTCTTACATATTCAGTCAGATCCGCTCTGTTTTTATGAGGGCGGAGAGCTTCCTGGCAGGCAGGATTTGAATTTTCAAAGGCCAAGTGTTTAACAAAGGTGCTTTCATTTTCACCTGGCCCGAACAGTCTCTCTGCTGTATCATTTAAATGAGATACAAAAATCGCTAAAAGGCTCATCAGGGCCCTGGCGAATCTTTGCCAATGAGGTGGTAGCTGAACCCTTTTGGGGCAGGCCCGGACCCCAGCATTTTGAATCTGGGCCAGGAGGCCAGGAGGGAATTTTGCCTGTGCTTCATTTGTATCATAGGGGGAGTTGCCAAGGAGTTTCTTTAATGTCCAAGTTTTTGAGGATGGCTGTTCAATATTTTTTTGAGCAACTTCTCAACAATTTTCTGTAAATTCTGTTTTCCAGAGAACAAAATCACCCCCAGAAAGAGCCGTGCACGCATGGGTAAGAAAATACCAGTCATTAGGGTTCAACCAATGTTCACTCTGGTTTTCCACCAAGGCTAACGTAAAAGGAGCTGTAGGACCATACTGAGCACAGGCGGATTTCAGCCTTTCAATAAGGCAGAAATTTAATTTTTGATAAGTCTGTCCTGGAGGGGGATCCTCTGATGACGGCTCCTCCCCCTCCTCCTCTCCCTCCTCATTTTGGTCTTCCAAATCCTCTGAGGGGCCACTCTGGGCAGCTGCCTCAGATAAGCCCCCAGAGGTCTGGCTCCAGGTAACGGGAAATGCCAGGACAGGCTGAGGTTTAATTTTTGATTTAACAGATTTTTGAGATGGTTTTAGCCAGCCGGGAGCCACCACTTCAAGGGCAAGATCTTTAAGTTCTTTGTCAAGAGTTTTCAATTCCCTTAAAAGCTCAATATGTTCCCTGCGAGCCTGGAGGGCCTGTCGCAGTGAGCTGAGGTCTGGGACAGGGGGAGCCAACTCATCAAGAACGGCCCGCAAAAGGGAGAAGACAGAGGAACATAGGGAGGGGGCATTGCGGAAGGGGGAACAGCCAGAGATTTTTGAGGTGGTTTAAAAGGGCTCAAGGACTCCTGTTTTAAAGGGAGATTTTTGCAGGAGGGCCAGTCCGGATTGTGGTAATGAGCCACCCCTTTCTCTAGGGAAGCCTCCTCAGTGGGGTCTAGAGGGGAGTTAGAGGTAAAATTATTAACAGAGGGATAAAGATGGGCAGGAGCGGACTCCTGAGGATTCTTAGGTTTAAAGGTCATGAGTGTCCCCTCTTCCATAGAGCACAGGTCGTGATCCAAGGGACAGACCGAAGGCGGACGAGAAAACACTTGGGGGGGGGTCTTAGGACAGGTAGAGGGGGAGCGGAAGGCTTCTTTTAAGATTTTTTTCTCCTATATTAATAACCTCTTGTATGTCAGGGGAATGTTTATAGACCCTAAGAATATCATTAATAATCAAAAAAGGCTTTAAAGTCTTTTTTCTTTACCCTAGTTCCTTGTGTCTTCAGGGGCTCATTTAGGCCAGAAATGAATAAATCTTGTGACGAAGTTGCCTGTCCCATGACTCGTCACTTTCTTACCTGCATCGTCTCCGCCCTCCTCCAGGATAGCGTCCTGAACCGGGCAATTTCAGGGGGATCCACCAACTTCACCAAGGCCTTGGTCTTCCTCTGGGAGACGACGTTCCAAATCCTCAAAAGGTGGTCTCATCCACATTGGGCGCCAGTTGCCCCGTACAGCAGGGCTTCAACGGCGTCTCGACCACCCTAGGGATGGAATGATTAGCGACAGGAGACACAAAGGAAATACACCAAGTCAAGATTTCTGATTAAGGTGCCACTTTATTTTTCTCCAGGAGGGTTTATATAGTTCCTGCAGGGTGGGGGGAGCAAGAGGCTGTTATCTGCATAAGGTGGGGCAAGCTAGCAGGATGTTTACAGGGTGACAAGGTCAAGGGCTCTATTCAATGTCCTGTAGCTAGGCAGCCTGACTGTAAGATGATCTAGTTCCCTGTCTTATGGGGGTCTGTATTTTTCCACTAACTAGAGGTTCTGTCCTTGTCCCTGACATGAGAGAAGAACCTATTTTCAATAAAAAAGAAATTCATTGTACTATTTGCAAAATATCCAAACGTACATTAGAGCAGGGCAAAGAAAGTAGTATAAGCAGTGGTTCCAAGAATGGAATGTGATGATAGAAATATCTAAAGTTATGGGATTGGATTGAGTCTTGGTAGGAGATGACATTTAAGTGAAGTTTAGCAAACCTTATACTATTGCAAATGAAGCATGATGGGAAATTCTGGAGGGCAAGAAAGAAAAGGGTGGTAGGGAGCCTGAATGTTAGTAGTCACTTGAATCAACTCAATCAGAATGCTGGTAGCAATATGTATGAGAAGGCAGTTTTGATGACAAAATACATGAATATGGGAACAAGGTTTTAAAACTAGAACACTGTTTATTATAAAACAGGTAAGACCCTGATTGGATTACATCTTTGTTATGATGTTTTGTAAAAAGTAAAAGTTAACAGATATGCATGGATATTTAGGGGAAAAATTTCCAAGTGAAGTGTTCCTTATGTGGCATGGCTCTTCTTGATTGATTAAAGGAAATTTCGGAAGTTGGAAATGAATTCCAGAATAACTCATAACCAAATAGTGAGAATTAGAGTTGGAAAATTTATAGTTTGGCCATGTAAGGAATTAAAGAATTTTAGAGAGAAAATTCCAAGTATGCGAACAAAAAAGTTTATAAATAGTGTAAAGAAAATACTAGTTGCTGGCTAGCAGGAAAGACTCCTGTGGGCAGGCTCCCCCATGAAAAACCCCCATCAGACCCTGCAATCTACAAGGCCCATACCATACCCCAAACCTATCCATCCCCCTGTGATCCCAGTGGCTTTCTGAGACACTGAATCCACCAGCTCTCACTGGACCAAGAGTGCCATCCTGAGACAGAATCTGCTAGTTCTTATTGGACCAAGAGTTGAGTGACTCTTCTCCCACCCAGAGTCATGCCTCTAGGACCTAAGCCCTGGGACATAACCAGTTCCTGGAAACCCCCACCCATATCTGCTCCAGTTGCTGGCCAGCAGGGAAGACTCCTGAGGGCAGGGTCCCCCATTGGACCCTGCAATGTACAAGACCCATGCCCTACCCAAACATACCCATCCCCCTGTGACTCCAGTGCCTTCCTGAGACACTGAATCTGCCAGCACTCATTGGAACAAGAGGTGAGTGACTCTTTTCCTACCCATAATCCTGCCTTAGGATCTAGGCCCTGGGACACAACCAGACCCTGGAAACCCCCACCTAATCTGCCACATAATCTGCCAGCCCTCATTGGACCAAGAGCCATGATAGGACCAAGCATGGCTCACTGAGACACAGAATCAGCCAGGTTTGATTGGACCAAGAACAGCTCCTTGAAACACAGAATCCACCAGCTCCAATTAGACCAAGAGCTAAGATTGGACCAAAAGTGGCTCCCTGAGTCACAAACACAGCAAGCACAGATTGGGCCAAGAGCAGCTTGGTGAAACACAGGCATCTCTTGCACCTATTGTTGGAAGAGATGGGTAGATGCCAGTGCAAAAATACATACAACATAAAGAGCAATATGGCATCACCAGAACATGGCAGTTTTACAAAGGTGAGACCTGAACATCACAATGTAAAAGAAGCAGAAGAAAGTGACCTTAAAAAATAACTTTATTAAGATGATAGAGGCCTTTAAAGAGGAAAAATGGAAAATTTCCTTAAAGAAATTGAGGAAAAGATAAGCAAAAAATTGGAAGAAATCAACAAATCCCTTAAAGAAAGACAAGAAAATGATGAAAAAAGCAATTAAACATGTGAAGGAAATAGTTCGAGACTTGAAAATTGAAATGTAAACAATGAGGAAGACAAAAACCAAGGAAATGCTGAAAATAGAAAATGTGAGTAAATGAACAGGAACTAAAGATGCAAGCAAAACTAACAGAATACAAGAGATGGAAGAGAGAATCTCTGGTGCAAAGCATACAATAGAGGAAATAGATTTATCAGTCAAAGGAAATACCAAAGCCAAAAAAGGCATAATACAAAATGTCCAGGAAATCTGAGCCACAATGAAAAGGCCAAATCTAGGAATAATAGGGATAGAAGGAGAATACCAACTCAAAAGCACAGAAAATATATTCAACAAAATCATTGAAGAAAACTTTCCCAACTTAAAGAAGGAAATACCTATGAAGATAAAAGAAGCTTATAGAACACCAAATAGACTAGACTCCCCCCAAAAAAAGTCCCCTTACCACATAATAAATAAACCACTAAACATACAGAATAAAGAAAGAATATTAAGAGCAGCAAAGGAAAAAGGCCAAGTGACTTATAAAGGCAGACCCATCAGAATAACACCAGAATTTTCAATGGAGAGTCAGAAAGCCAGAAGGTCCTGAACAGGTATAATGCAGACACTGAGAGACCACAGATGCCAGCCTAGATTAATATACCCAGCAAAACTTTGAATCACCATAGACTGAGTGAACAAGACATTCCAAGTCAAAACCAGATTTAAACAATACCTATACACAAATCCAGCCCAAAAGAAAGCACTAGAAGGAAAAAATCCAACCTAAGGACCTGAGATGCAACCTTGAAAACACAGGCAATAGATAATACCACAGTAGTAAACCCCAAAGAAGAGAAGTATACACACACTAACACCAAAAAATAACAGGACTTAGCAATCACTGGTCATTAATATCCATTAGTATCAATAGAGTCAATTTGCCTATAAAAAGACATAGGCTAACAGAATGGATATGAAATCAGGGTCCATCCTTCTGCTGCATAGACGAAACACACCTTAACTTCAAAGACAGATACTACTTTGGAATAAAAGATGGGGAAAAGACTTTCCAGACAAATGGAATTAAAAAGCAAGCCAGTGTAGCTTTCTTAATATCTAACAAAATAGACTTCAAACTAAAATCAATCAAAAGAGATAGGAAAGAACATTCCATATTTGTGACAGGAAAGATCCACTAAGATGAAGTCTCATTTCTGAACATTTATGCTCCAAATACAAGGGCACCCACATATGTAAAAGAAACATAACATAAAGCTTAAATCACACATCGAATCTCACAAATTAATTATGGGAGACATCAACACCCACTCTCACCAATGGACTGATCTGCTAGACAGAAACTTAGCAGAGAAATAAGGAAGCTAACAAATGTTATGACTCAAATGGACTTAATAGATATCTATAGAACATTTGACTCTAACAAAAAAGAATGTACCTTCTTCTCAGCACCCCATGAAAGCAAATCTCAACAGATACAAAATCAAAACAAAACAAAACAAAACAAAAAAACCAAAAAAACATGGAAATCCTCCTGTATTCTTTTTTTTTT
>CABHPH010136241.1:0-32494 GCA_902168325.1 Peromyscus nudipes
AGATCTATTCAAAATAGTAGTGTGTATTTGTGCCTGTAGTCTGAATCTGCTTTCCCAGACAAACTAGGAATAGTCCTAGGTCCCTAGCCTAGGACTATTCAGTAGGTCACTGGACTGGTGAGGGGGAGGAGTCTGCTTTCCTTAGCAAGTCTTACAAACATGACTGCATAACATGAATTGAGTAAGGACAACAGTAGCCAAGCTAAAAAGGATGGGGCAAAGCTTATGGCCACAACCTTATACAAAGAACTGCAGGCAACTGAGCAATGCAGACAGTGGAATGGGAGAAACTGGCTTTCCAATTTTTTCTTCAATGCAAAATACTCATCCCTGAAAGTATACCTACTAATAACGTTATGCAGACTGAGTAGATTGTATTTAGGATTACAAACACACACACACACACACACACACACACACACACACACACACTCACGCACACGCACACGCACACTTGTGTGCTTGTAATAGCAATTACTGAGAAAAGGGGCCATGAATTTGAAAGAGAGCAAGAAGGAAGTGTTTGGAGTGATAAAAAGAAGGTAAAAGTCATGTAATTATATTATAACCTCAAAAATAAAAGAAATAATCCTTTGTGGAGTTAGGTGTTTAAGACATATGCCTTAAGTGTAAAATCACTTCCTGAAAAGTATTCCGAGTATTCACGTAGTATTTCAAACACTTTCCTTGACAATTTATTCTTTTTTTAAGATAGATGGATATATAATACGGAGAGAATTTCTGTTTTTTTTTCCTTTCTTTTTTCCTTTTTGTCTTTGTTTTGTTTTGTTTTTTTTGTTTTTTTCGAGACAGGGTTTCTCTGTGTAGTTTTGGTGCCTGTCTTGGATCTTGCTCTGTAGACCAGGCTGGCCTCAAACTCACAGAGATCCACCTGGATCTGCCTCCCGAGTGCTGGGATTTAAGGCGTGTGACATCACCCCCCAGCTAAATTTCTGTTTTTCTAAACATAAACGCAGAGAAAGAAAATATTTAAGACCTGATAGAAACGCTGATTTCCACAGGGTATACCTGTTTCTTTCAAGTTTCAAAGGTAGAATGTAAAGAATGAAAGCAGAAAAGTAGAAGTTTTGATATCCTGGCAAGTATCCATCAGAGATTAGGAGGAAGGAAAGCTTGACCACTGAGCAGAAACTGTTTTCCTAACTGTGGAGGATGGTCTTGGGATTTACAGATTACTCTTTGGTTAAAACTGATGCTGAAGTGGCTGGGCAGTGGTGGCACACGCCTTTAATCCTAGCACTCGGGAGGCAGAGCCAGGCAGATCTTTGTGAGTTCGAGGCCGGCCTGTTCTACAGAGTGAGTTCCAGGAAAGGCACAAAGCTACACAGAGAAACCCTGTCTCGAAAAACAAAAACAAAAACAAATAAACAAGAAGAAACTGATGCTGAAATGTCATATTTTTGGGTAGCCTGTTAATGGTTCAGTCTTAAAAATTAACAGTTAACTGTTTCATTAAGGGATATTTTTGGTATTATTCTTTTTCTACAATAAAATGTTTGAGTAATATATATTATACATATTATAAATATTATATCATATATAACATGTAAAATATATAACCAATAATAATAATAACGATGATGATGATGATATATAATTATATGTTTGTGTGTTCTGAGGGCCATTCAAGAAGAACAGCAAGCAGCTTTGGAACTCATGGAATACACCCTAGCACAAATATGCTGGGTGAGCCTTGAGGAATCCCTGAGGACTACTTGTCCTGAGGACCTCATGCTGTTATTGAGCATAGTTCTGTTTGCTGCTCTCACAGTCACAATGTCCCTCATAAACTATGAGTTGTATGAAAATTCTAAGGGGTTTCTAGACCCTCACTGGGCAGTGTTACTGGTACTTACAATTATAGTCATTGACTTTTTCACAACATTGCTGCTGGAGCAGACCAATGATCCAACCACCACCTTTAAAAAGAATTTAGACATGTAGATTGTTAAGTTGTGTTAAGATGTTTTTGTTCAAGGCTTTAAGGTAGAAAATCTTGGTGAATAATTTAAACACTTTTGATAGTTGAACAAGGGACTCCATGAGGTCAAGGACAACAACAGTGCAGCCTGGCAATACTGGCTGACATATCTTTCTTGCTAGGATGGGTTGGTGATCAAAGGTGATGATCAATTCCTTGTACCCATTTCTGCCCTCAAATTTCTGATGTGATGTCATACAAAAAAAAATGCTAGTTGAGTGAGTATAAACCCCGAGGATTTAACATAGAAATGGCTGATTGTTTTTTATATATAAAAGTTTAGATTTGTGATCTTTTAAAGATTTATTATAAGATTTCCTTCTGAGATAAATAATAAAATGACTGATCCTTTCTTTGTAACCACAAAATGCAACCTCCCAGTGAAAGAATTGGCTGAGAAAAAATACCTTGCTTGCTTATACTTTGTTAATCTGTAACACGTTGTTTAGACATAAATGTATGTGGGTCCTTGGAAATACTTTGTTTTTCACCTGTAATATGTAAAATTTTAATCATGTAAGGAAAATAAGAAACATTTTTTCTTATATTCATTGTAATCATTCACTTGAAAAACAGAAAGTAACCCCATTTTAATTTTTACATTGCTTGAAAGATTTTGCTGGGGCATATAAAATTTAAGGAAAAAAAAATAAAGATACACAAAAGTGACTCATCAGGAAAGAGGTGCCATGGTCCATGGAATATTGTAGTAGTTGGCAACTAATAATTCAGATGTCAACCCACCAGATGAATAATTCTCTGATGGATAAACCTCCTCAAGCAAGGCTTATAGGGCCCAAAACTCTGAAAACTGGTTGCTTCTGTCTGTAATTTCACATGTGCAAAAACAGCTGCGGATTCTCACAATCCATGCATTTTTATGTAATATGTGCATGTAATCGTATGATTCCATCTCAATCTTATGGACATTTATTCTGTGGACTGTATAAAGATGATTTCTTCTTAAGCTGTATAATTTTGATGAATAGAAATAATACTAGGGTATTTTTCATAGCTCAGGCTGACACATAATCTCAGCTACAAAGACAGCTTGTTACACAATTAGGTGATTTAAGACCTTAGAGCAAATTCAATAGACTTGTTGCCCCTGCAAATGAATGCACAAGAATAGATAACCAGGTGTCTGGTTGTTGAATCAAGGTTAGGCCTGAAGCAACTTTAGTGCCAGTTCTTCACTTGCAAAACTCTGGCTTATAACATCAAAAGATATAACTCCCTACACAAACTCTGACTCTCTGTATGAACTCCTAATTTAAGTTTTATGATACAAGACTCTAAGTTCAACCAACTAACTGTGTTTAGGGCCTGGGACACTTTTAAGATCACTGTCCTCAAGAGAAAGTGGAGTACTCAAGCACTATGTGCCTCCTGACTGCTGACCAGGGAGCTTGGCTGATAGCCAAGCATTGCCATAGTTAGATTCAGTGTAACATTCCAAGTCTGAGAGAAACTTTGTAATTTCACATGTCTTATCAGAATAGCTTTGCTTTTTATTGTTTACTCAAGAAATGTAATATGACCCTCAAAAGGTAGCTCACATCTTGTCCAGAGCTTTCTGCTGGGAATAATATATAGAGAGCTGCATAAAGACAAAGAAAAAGGAGAACATTTTCAGAGGAGATTTTTCAAGATGGGTAAGAAAGAAAGTTATTGTTAGACCTTATGTGTTCCTTTCCTAATACCACTCAGCTAGAAAAGTTTAGTTCTCACTGACATCACTGTTTTTTTTTTTTTTTTTTTTTTTTTTTTTTTTTGTAAAGCCTGGGTGTGGTCTTGGGTCAGGGTTTCTAAAGACCACATTAAAGAGGTAAGGAAAGAAATAAAGTAATAGAGACCATAAATATGTGTGTGTGTGTTTATGTGTGTATGTCTCTCTCTCTCTCTCTCTCTCTCTCTCTCTCTCTCTCTCTCTCTGTATGTTTCATAGTAGCAGACTTTCTCTTAGGTCACCAATCAGCTCTCAAATCATGCCACAGAGACTTATTATTAGTTATAAATGCTCAGACCTATGCTTGTCCCACTAGCTCTAATAACTTAATTCAACCTGCTTTCTCTTTATCTGTTTTGTCCCAAGGCATTTTATCTTTCTCTCATTTTGTATGTCCTACTCTGTGCCTGTTTGGCTGGTGACTACCTGGCTTGCTGGCCCCAGGCATCTCCCTTTCTTTCTCCCTCATTCTCATTCTTGTGCCATTCTCTCAAACCTAGATTTCTCCTCCTTATTTTCTCTGCCCATCAGCCCCATCTATCCCTCTACTGTCCAGTTACTGGCATTCATATTTTTATTAAACCAATCAGGTGCCTCAGGCAGGCAAAGTAACACATCTTTATATCATTAAACAAATACAACACTTCTTTACATGTTTAAACAAATGCAGCACAAACAAATATAACACATCTTTACCTAGTTAAAGTAGTGTTCTACAACATTTCTCTCTTTTGTCCAAATACAATGGAATGGTTGTTGTAGAAATTTAGCAGAGTCTCATCTGGGGTATAAAATAGAATGAAAAGTTGGTTTCTAGAAGTACTGTGACCTTCAAGAATCACTGTGGTAACAACAGAGAGTCTTTGTGTAAAACAGTGATTGTTTTCTGTGATTTGTAGAATTGTTTTTCTAAAGGGGCAGTACAGTCTTCACACAAGACATCCCAGATGTACCTGTGATGACCCATCGTTTTGTGGCATTAATTCACTAAAAAGCAGTTTGTGGCCTTGCAGACCCCTGGCTCAGGCTGGAGCTGCACGTGGCCAGAGTCTTCATTCCACATGGGCTGGAGTCTCTTTGACTTCTTCTCTCCTGGTGAGTGGTGGGCTCTCTTGAGATTCTCATCTCCAATTATTACCACATTAGGTAAGCTGCTTTGAAACTCCTTCAGACTTCTACTGTTCTACATAGTCAGCAGACTTGGTGAGTCAATTGAGATATCTTAAAGGTAGGAATTAGTTAAAAGAGATTTTTTTTCACATATTAAAAATGGGAAATATTTTTACAATGGAGGGAATTTGGTCTTTTTGATAACACATTAGGCAGTCTTAAAATGGAGCAATTAAATGAGAGGATAATTAATGCTGATGGGATTTATATAATGTTAATTATGAATATTATTTATTTAATATTTTTGTTTTAGTGTTTAAAAGATTGGTTAATTTGAGTGCCAAGTTAAAAGTTTTAGAAAAACTTGTTAAAACAAATCAAAGAGAAATTCAAACCCAGACAGAATAATTTAAAGGTGAACATATCTCAGCATTGAATTATAAAGTTAGACAGAAACAGCCTAACATTTTAAAACAGCCAAACTTAATCTATCCAGTAACCTTACAGGAACTGCCAAATGCTCAAGGCTGTGTATGAGCTAACTGGACTCCAGTGGAAATGTTAGATTTGAGATTTAAAGAAGCTGTAGACTCATATGGTATGCATTATCCATTTATAAAGCAGATGTTAAACTGGTGGTCAACTAGTAATAGAATTATCCCTCAGGACTGCAAAGATTTGGTTATAGCTGTCCTAGAGGCCAGTTCACGGTTATAATGGAGAACCTGGTGGAAAGAAGAGGCTAAGATTATAGAACAATGATGTAGGGCTGGATGTATGGAAATTTCCCAAGATCAACTTCTTGGAGAAGGTGATTTTGCTGGTATATAAGGACAATCTTTATATGATGACCTCAAGTTAATTTTATGCTGAATAGGAGCCCTCAATGCTTGGGACAGAATTGAAGAAGCAGGAAAGAAAATTGAATTATTTAAAAAGTTATACAGGGCCCAAAAGAAACTTTCATGGATTTCTTACAAAGGCTGTCTTCAGCAGTAAATAGAATGATACCAAATTCAGAAGCTAGACAGATAATAATTGAATCTCTAGCTTTTGAAAATGCCAATGCAGCACGCAAAAGGGTAATTAGGCCACTAAAGGCACGATCAGCACCCTAGGAGAAATGGATCACAGATACAATTAATATTTAATCTCATGACCATGATAATACTTGGATAGGAGAAATGATTTCCAGAAGTCTGAAGAAAAATAATAATGTCAGATGCTTCAATTGAGGTAAAAAAAAAAAAAAGGTCACCTAAAAAGGGACTGTAAACAGGATATTCCTAGAAACAATGTTTCTACAAGGAACAATGGAAACAGAATGCCCCTCCCTTTTGGAATATGTAGAAGGCATGGTAAAGGCAAACATGAATGTAGATCAACAAGAGACAGACAAGGTAATCCTTTGCCTTTATCATCAGGAAACTCCCTGAGGGGTCTCTCACAGGCCCCTATGGAAAATTCAGTTCAGTTGTTTCCTGCCACCTTAGAAAAAAACCCCTTCCCAGGACAATTAAATAACCTAATGCTATTGTAAAAAAAAAAACATATTGGGGTGTTAGAATAGCTATAGAAGAGAAGAAGAGAGAACAAAAAATTCAGGAGAAACCGTAAAGTGAATTTTTTGGTAAGCTTCTATAAATGAACAAAGACCAAAATTAAAAATATGAATAAATGATGTTTTCATGGAGGATCTTGTAGACATACGTGTGGACATAGCAATAATTGCACCAGAATCTTGGCATCCAAATTGGTCTCTTCAGGAGGTAAATGTTCAGCTGTTAGGGATAGGAACATTATCTCAAGTGAAACAGAGTGCAAGATGGCTTGAAGGTATAGGGCCAGAAGGACAGAGAGGAAAATTAAAACCATATGTGGCTAATATAGCTATGAATTTATGGGGACATGATTTATTACAACAATGGAATACCCAGATTAACATTTCTTCAGCCTCAGAAACAAACCATAAACTAACACATGTTTCTGAGAAAAATATTAGAAAATATTATAAAGAAGAGTCACCAACCATCCAGATTGTACAAGAACAGGGCACAACAGCTGCTGATCTTTCAAAGACACCAACAGCTCTATCTTTAAAATGGTTAACAGACAAGTCTGTATGGGTTCCACAATGGCCTTTAACAACAGAGAAACTACAGGCCTTGGAACAGCTGCTACAAGAGCAGTTAAATGCTCAGCATATTGAAGAATCAACCAGCCCTTGGAATTCTTCTGTATTTGTTATTGAAAAGAAATCTGGTAAGCAGAAAATGGTAACAAACCTAAGAGCAATGAACAAGGTAATTCAGCCAATGAGCTCTCTACAATCTAGAAATCATTTGCCTACTCTATTACCTAATGGATAGCCTCTTATAGTTATTGATTTGAAAGACTGCTTCTTCTCAGTACCCTTATAAGAAAAAGATGTAGAAAGATTTGCCTTCATAGTGCCTACTTATAATAATTCTCAGCCTGTTAAGAGATATCAATGGCCGGGCGGTGGTGGCACACGCCTTTAATCCCAGCACTCGGGAGGCAGAGGTAGGCGGATCTCTGTGAGTTCGAGGCCAGCCTGGGCTACCAAGTGAGTTCCAGGAAAAGGCGCAAAGCTACACAGAGAAACCCTGTCTCGAAAAACCAAAAAAAAAAAAAAAAAAAAAAAAGAGATATCAATGGAGACTTCTTCCACAGGGAATGTTAAATAGCCCAACCCTGTGTGACTGTTTTATATGACAGCCATTGGAAGTAATACGGAAACAATTTTCTGAATCTAAAATTTATTATTACATGGGCAATATTTTATTACCTGATTCAAATGCAGATACTTTAGAAATAAGGTTTCAAGAAGTAAAAAAGAAAAAAAATTGGCTTGTTGGGGATTAGGATTGCTCTGGAAAAGATACAAAGAGGAGATTCTATTAATTATTTAGGATATAAAATAGGTCTACAAAAAGACCCCCAAAGCGTGCAAATTAGGAGAGGTAGATTACAGACACTTAATGACTTTCAAAAATTATTAGGAAACATTTCTTATCTATGGACTGATATTGAGAAAAAAAATGATGAACTGAGTAATTTGTCCAAAACCTTAGAGGGTGACAAGGACTTAAATAGTCCAAGAGAGCTATCAGCTGAAACTGAGAGAGAATTGGCTTTGGTGGAAAGGAAAATATAGGATGCACAATCCAAAGCTTGATTGCATTCTGGTTATTCTACCCTCTAAGCATTCTCTTATAGGAATTTTAATGCAGAGGGAAGATATTATATTGGAATATATACTTCTACCAAATAGAGTAAAATATTAAAAACTTATGTGGAAAAGATCTCTGAGTTGATTTTAAAAGGAAAATTGAGACTTTGTCAATTAACAGGAATAGACATAGCAGAAATTGTAGTTCCTTTAACTAGTGATGAACTTTACAAATTATGGGCAGAAAGTGAACCTTGACAAAGAGCTTGCAGCAATTTTTTGGGAGAAATTAACATTAAATACCGGAAAAGTAATAGAATTCAACTTATAAAGAAAGTTAACTGGATCCTGTCTCACATTTTGTACAGGAAACACCTATATCTAGAGCCCCTACATTTTATAAAGACACAAACAAACAAGGAAAGGCAGGTTACAAATCAGAAAATTTAAGTAAAGTGGTTCAAAGTCCTTATAATTCTGTCCAAAAATTGGAATTATATGCTATTCTGATGGTATTAATGGATTTTTCAGAACCTCTCAACATAGTTACTGACTCTCAGTATGCTGAAAGAGTGGTATTACATATTGAGACTGGAGAATTTATCCCTGATGAGTCAGAATTAACTTCATTATTTATTCAGTTACAACATACAATCAGGAATAGGAATCATCCCTCATGTATAACTCACATCCAATCCCAAAGGGATTTGCCAGGCCTTCTAGCACAAGGAAATGACAAGATAGGTAAACTATTGATAGGAAATATTATGGAGGCCTCAGAATTTTATAAAAAACATCATGTCAATAGTAAAGGGTTAAAAAAGGATTTTTCCATCACCTGGCAACAAGCCAAGGAAATTGTAAGGAAATTGTTCCTTTTACAATCAGACTTCATTACCAGCAGGATGTAACCCAAAGGGTACTGAGAAGAATGAAATATGGCAGATGGATGTGCTTCATTTAGAAGAATTTGGAAAATTGAAATATGTACACTACACCATTGATACTTATTTAGGATTTCAATGGACAACTGCTCTGAGTCCCGAAAAGGCTGATTCTGTAATCACTCATTTGCTTGAAGTTATGGCCATCATGGTATACCTGTCCAAATTAAAACTAACAGTGCTCCTATGTCTCTGTTAAAATGAAATAGTTTTTTGCTTATTACAATATACAGCATATTCCAGGTGTACCACAAAATCCTACAGGCCAACCAGACAAAAAGATCAAATTGGATCCTAACGGATATGCTAAATAAACAGAAAGGGGTCACTAAAACCCCAGAAATAGATTACATAGTGCTCTATTAACTTTGAATTTCCTCAGTGCTAATGAGAAAGGAACAACAGCTGCAGAGAGACACTGGATAATAGAAAAAAAACCTACCAAATTAAATCAGCCTATATACTTTAAGGATGTGCTGACCTCTGAATGGAAACCAGGATCTTTATTATGTTAGGGGCAAGGTTTTATTTTTGTTTCTACAGAAGAAAAGCTATAGATACCATCAAAATTGATAAAGGTTAAATTTGAACAAGAGAGACCTCTTAATTAGAAGAGGTGATAGTTCATCAACCAACTTGACCATTCAATTTAAATTAAATTATACCACTAACAAATGCTTTTCATTTAATCAGATATAATTTGCCAAAAGGGAATCTCCTCAAAGTTAGAGTTAGGGAAGTGTTTTTGTCTTTATCTTTCAGGAAAATGAAGGCATCCAGCTAAGGAATCTGAAGAACACTGGACTAATGAGGCATCTGAAGAAAAAGGACAAATCATCCAGAAAAAAATGTCTCAAGAAAAACAGTAAATTGGCCTATTGGTATATCACATATAACATTTCATAAGTCTTACTAAATGTTTGTTTCTGCTGTTCTCTACAGATACTTATCACAAATGGTCTTTATGTAGGCTCAGTTCAATTAAAAATTTAAGCTGGCTTTGGAGTTGGTGCTTGGCTCTCCCCTTCTCTAAACCCAAGCATGCTTGTTAAAAGATTATGCAAAATCTCTGTGTCATGTCAGAAGAGCCACCTGATACGGGACAGAAGAAAAACCAAAATTAAAGGACTACTCTATTGCTACTAATCTCATAATTCTTTGTTTTTACTTTGATTCTTAAAAACATTTCTCAAGGTATGAATTTTATATCAAAATTTATAAGATTAATATATATATATTAAACTTTTGTCATGATATTAATGGTCACATAAAGTACTAACTATTTTTAGAACAAAGACTTCATCTAATTGCCTATACATATTTTCATGTTTGAGTCTCAATCAGTTTTCTGCAGGGAATCATGACCATGCCTAATAGCAAATCTGAAGTCTCCAAAAAGATGATGGGGTCCCCCAATGATGATTCCACATGGACAGTGATAATACTACTAAGCTGAAAAATACCACCCAAAGATCTGCTTTGGACTACAAACTGCTCAGGACAATTTCAGGATGGCTAGATGAGATGATCCAGCCTCACAGACTACCTGAGCAAGATCTTGAGACAAGCCCTGCATTTTTGCATTATGCCGAGACTGGTCAACAAATGTTACAGCTGCTTATCCCAGGACTTGACAATTAACTCAAAATTTTTTTCAGAATCCCCAAAAGATGCCTTCACCCCCAGACAAATCAGGAAGTAATTTTAAGAACATGAGGCCACATTCCTAAGTTGTGGGGTGGGTGGTTTTTGGTCATTCAATGGGGTTTCGATAATTGTCATTGTTTAGGATGGTTGGTTACAAGTTGTTGTTAATTGCCAGGAAAAAGGCTAAAGAAAGGAGATTAGATTTCAGGTTTTTGTTAAAAAAAAAAAAGAAAAAGAAAAGAAAAAAGAAGATACAGATAAGAGGTAGTTTATTGAATCTACTCTGAAAAGAAAAGAGAGGATATGGGTATGATAAGATAAAAAGATATACTATTGAATCTACTTTTAGAAGGCAACTATTAGTTTCAAATATTTTGCATTGGATTGGAATTTTATATTTTTATACAAATTTTGTATATTGATATAAATTTGAAATTAATTTTATTAGAATATTGTACATATATTCTTAATCATGTTCAAAGTCCTGTACCTATACAGCTCATGTAACAATGTAATGCAATTTTCTAATCCTTGAAAGTTACTATTACCAACTATTAGGATATAAAAAAAAGTAACTTAATAGTTATTCATTATAATTGAACTTATAATCATATTAGGTATGTTTTCAAGATCAAGCACAGATATATTTTAGATGGACATGTCATCTTCAAATACTTCAGAGATCTACAGAATATGGCATTTAAGATGTTTTAATAACAGATTTTTTTTTTGTTTTTTTGACTGTGAGACATGTCTGCTCCTAGCAACACCAATCTACTTCAGAGAAGACGATGAGCACTGAAGAAACTCCATCTGGATTTTACTTTCATTGTGGCAAAAGTTATCTACTGAGCAAAAAAGTGCCCTCACTTCAACTGCCAACAGTATGCTGTCCAAATTGGACAAGCAAGACACAAAACAAAGGACTGCCAATCCTTACCAACACAAGGTAGAAAGGATCTTTAGAAAATCCTGCTTCTCAAACGCATCTGTTTGATATGCTAAGCCTGTAGGCCAAAGAGGATACCCCAACATTGCAGAAAAATGTTGGGTGACTGTCCAAGCAGCTAGCTGTTTCTGTCATAATTCATATTTTTGGAAGCCACTTGTTTGCACTTCCTGTTTAACTAGCTAATATTATTTCCTTCTTGGGTCTCTGAGGGAGCTGAAGACTAGATAGTTGTAGTTATAGTTTTCCTTGTTAACAATTTCAGAAAAGAAACTCACTAAAGAGGTGTGAAGTGTATAAACTTGAAAGACATCAAAAGATAGTTTTCAGTTGGTAATACAAGTTAGGATAGAAAGTGAATTAGGTACATTTTGGACTCACCAAAATAGAATGGATAATGGAATATTTTTGCTGAATTTTTCAAATGTAAATGGACTAGACATTGTTGATGTATTTGTTCCTTGTATACATTGTATATAGTTATTGTTTTTAATGTATATAGTTTTTCTTATATTAGTTATAACTTTTTTATTTTAGACATAAAAAGAAGAAATGTGGTGATATATTGTATCCTCCAATATATTGTGCACCCTAATAAAGCTTATCTGAGGATCGGAGTAAAAACAAGCCACAGTAGTAAACATTGAAGTCAGGCAATGATAATACATGCCTTTAATCCTAGCATTTGGGAGGCAGAGATTTATCCAGATCTCAGTGAGTTCAAGGCCACACTGGGAACAGAGCAAGCATGTTGGCACACATCTTTAATCCCAGCACTAACTATTGAGGTCTGAAGGTCTGCACAGAGAGACAGGAAGTGATGTAGCTAGGTGGAGAGAAGAAGTGAGATGGCAGAACAGAAAGGCATATAGGCGTGGGTATACAGGAAGTAGGTCTCTCTCTTTGGCTGAGGATTTCTAGTGGTAAGAACATGGCTGGCTTCTTTCTGCTTCCCTGATCCCTCAGTTTTTACTCCAATATCTGGCTCTGAGTTTTTTATTAATAAAACTATTTAGTAATTTGTCTTACACTAGGATTATTGTATATTGCAAACAAAACACAACAAAAAACAACTTTGTACAGCAACAATCAATTAATACGCATTTGTATGGCTGTTTGGGGTTCAGTACATCAGAGAGGCTGAACCTTCCTACTGCCACATAGGCCTTAAAATTTCATCTTTTAATGACTTCTTTCTTCAACTGACCTGTACTACACAAAACACCCTGACAAAGGGTTTTAACTTTAATAGAATAACTATATATAATAAGAACAGTTATCAAGTAAGAATTACATTTATAATGCCTAGTCCATTTGTATTTGTCAAATTCAGAGAAATTATTCTATTATCTATCCTATCTTGCTGAGTTCAAAGTTTTATACCAAATTTACTTAGTCTATAGTAACTAAGGAAATCTGTAAATATAGCTTTAAATTCATATCAATATTATCAAAATTCATACCAATGTAAAATATCCAAGGTTAATAGTTGTCTTTTTATCCTACATTTTATATCCCCCACTAAATGATGACAAACATTCATAACACACCAAATGACCACCTCTTGGGAATGTGGGCATTATGTTCTCTCAAATAGCTTCCTGCTGTCTGAGGGCAAAGACATCTTTATGGAACGCTGAGAAAATTGAGATAATGATCAAGTCCAGGGAAAACTAGTTATAACATTGTTGTCCAGTGTCAGAACTATTCCCATGCAAAGGGATCAGTATATACATCACTTTTATTGTAGTTTTTCTTGTTTTATTTCTTTATGTCTATAACCAAGAATTTCAGGAGGTCTCTCCAGATCAAATCTCATCTCTCTTAACCTTGAAGGAGTCCATAGCCTAGCCCCTTCCCCAATGCAATACATTTCCTGACGTCCAGTTTAAATTTAAGACATCCCTAAAGTATTTAGGTTGGTTTAATTCAGCAGTCTGTTTTACAATCCAATGTCTCTCAGCAGCTGCTGATTGCTCAATAGCACTCAAAAATTCAAAATCAACATAAAACCATACAGGATCCAGACCCCCTGTGTATTATTACCCATATTTGTGTGATTTTTCTTTATATTACTTTATTCTCTCTTTAGTGACTTTATTACTTTTAAACTTTTTTTATATGACTGTCTATACACATTTTCTTTTCTTAAGCTACACACATTTTCAAATACACAGTAACCTGTTTAAAGTTTTCGTTCCATATGGACCTGTCTTTACTGTGTATCTCTATGTTTGAGCAAAACTAAACTGCTGTGCGACTTTGCACTGGTGGCTGGCTCCATCCTGCTCCCATCTGTTAAAGCCAAGCTTTACACCCCACGAATATGGCTGCGAACTACAAGAAGTTCTGTGTTCAAATGGGAGCTGCATCCAATTGGGAGATGCATTTAACCATCCCAGC
Organism: Peromyscus nudipes; assembly: GCA_902168325.1. NCBI lineage: Eukaryota > Metazoa > Chordata > Mammalia > Rodentia > Cricetidae > Peromyscus > Peromyscus nudipes. The sequence goes on from CABHPH010136241.1 coordinate 13,978, forward strand.
TTTAGAAGGTGGTGACCATACTGTGGCAGATGATTTCACTTAGCATTTTGTTTCTACTTAACATGCTGGCTACTCAAGTGCTTGCTGTATGTTTTTCCCCCTCTCTCGGGCCCTATGTGGAAAACTGAGCCCCACTTTGGGCACCAAATGTAGCAGGCATTCTCTTGGGACACCAACCAGCTCCCAAATCATGACACAGTGACTTATTATCAGTTATAAATGCTCAGTCTCATCTTATGTTTGTCCTACTAGCCATTACAACTCAATTTAACCTGTTTCTCTTCATCTGTGTTTTACTTCAGGGCTGTTTAATTTTCATTCTGTATGTCCTACTCCACGTCTGGATATAGGCTACCTGGCTGGCTCCAAGCATCTCCTTCTTCCTCCCTTGTTGTCTCTCTTCTTTTTCTGGAACCCAGAATTTGCCTTCTACTTATTCTCTCTGTCCACCAGCCCCACATATCCCTGTACTGCCTATTTATTGGCTCTTCAGATTTTTATTAGACCAATCAGGTGTCTTTAGCAGGCAAAGCAACACATCTTTACATGGTTGGACAAATGCAGCAAAAACAAATGTAACACATCTTTGCCTAGTTAAGGTAATATTCCATAACATTTCCCCTTTTTTGCTGACCCCAGAGAATTGAGTTTTGCATCTTCAGGTTAAAATCAACATAGTCAACTGAGTGATTACTTTGCCAATTCCATACCCATCCTTCAGTTTCTGAGCTATTGAGAGCAGTCTTTATAGCATCATATGTTTGTGTGTGTGTGTGTGTGTGTGTGTGTGTGTGCATTCATATATGTACACATATATGAGAATGAGGGAGGATTTAAACATATATGAGAAAATATTATTATTAACAAATACTCTGGGGAACTGTCCAGTTACCTGAATGCATTAATCAGAAGCTGTATTGCAGGTGTAACACTGAGAACTGAGACCTTTTCCTTTTCACTTGTGTTAATTTAATTTAAATTAATTGATTCAAAATTAGTGAGCTATTTGGGAAGTAATAGAAGAAAAGCAAGTGTGCATTTTCTAGTCTATCAATAGCTGCAAGGAGTGAAAATTAAATCAGAGGAGCAACTGTTTTTAAGCTACCATATTACTCTGAATTATTATCTTAATAGAACGTTCAATTGGCAATTAGAGAATCATATTTCATGAACTTGGTGAGACACTCTACTTTTCTAAGCTGTGGAGTGCTTTTCAAACACAAAACAATTAACCTAAACCTGTGATTTCTTCATGTGATGTAGAGATACCTGGTAATTGTGAATTCTTCAGAAGCCATGTCTGGAAAGGTGGAAGATGTGTAGACAGAGGGACCTTTTCAAACATTAGGACAAGGCAAAAAGAGAATATAATTTTTAATGATGTTTCAAAAGCCACGTTTTTCACTTATAAAGATCTGTCATTGTTTTAATCTTATATATGTGTATTTGCAGATAAGTGTAGCGGCCCATAGAAATCAGAGGTTTCACATGCCCTGGAGCTTGAGTTACAAGTAAAGGTACTGGGAATTTAACTTGGTCCTTTGCAAGACCTGTAAGTACTCTTAACAGGTAACCATTTCCATAACTATCCATTCTGCATATGTTATTTCCACATCAACTATTATTTCTCTTGGGAAATGATATTTTATGGAAATGGCATTATATAAATCTGTGTTTACATGTGAACTTTAAGATTTTTGATAGATGTGAAGTCATCATTTGGAAACTACACTAGGTACACTATATAATTTCTTCCCAGATTTCAGGTAAAGAGTAGTGTGTAGAGTTAATGGCAAAATGCTAGCAATGTTAGTTTTCTATAGGAATAGATAGCATAAATTTCCCCTTAATACCAAATTTTCCCTTAAGGAGCCAATGAAAATTATGCATATTAAATTATACTTGTTGAAATATTTTAAAAGCTAACTATCAGAGAGTATGATTGATTTTATTTGAATATTTCAAATATGAAAATTGTGAAATAACTTAATAAAAAGTGCATATGTACTTTCTAATTAAACTATATGAATAAAAATTTATTGCATTTTTAGAAATACTTTTGTTCTCCATTTTATATCATACCTACCTGGATATCAATTTATTCTCTTTTGTTCCACACTTTGGGTTCATTTAGTCAAAACTGTTACATTAACATTATTACTCTATTACACTCAAAATTAGCTAATGTAAGATGTTTATGGATATTTAGAAAACTATCATAGATGAAAATTAAGTCGATATTGGCTGAATTTTGACAAAGCCCTATATTTTTATCAAATTGTAAAATATTATTATTATTCAAGAAAATTCTCTCAAACTCTGTCCTCAATCCCTAGCAAAGAGAAAGTCTGAATTTTCTCTGGCACATACTGGTTTTAGGCTAGTCAATAATTCTGTAATGAAGGAATGGCTCAGCTGTTATAGGATAAATCTCACAAGGTTAATCAATAATTTCCTACAAATAAATCATAGTCTTATTTACTCTGAGTTTGCTTTTAATTTCTATAATGTTTAAAGATCTCTCCACATTTTATGTGAATCAGTAATGTATTACCTTCTATTGCTCACAATATTTCATTTAGTGGTTATGACATATTGTAAAAAACCTATTATTTTACAATGAATAATTGGTCAGTTTTTCATTTAGGGCTAACATGGTGAAGGTAACTCTATATATAGCTTTATAACTCTTTAATAAGCCAAAATTTGTGTTTCACTTAGATGAATATCTTGTAGGAGAATTGTTGTTATATGGTGGTAGTAAGCTTAAAATAAATAGAAAGTTATAAGAGAATTTCTCTTTAATATTCCAAAATATCTTCATCATTGTCCATTCCAATCAGCTATGGAACAAAACGTCATAGTCCTGCTTTTGACTTTCCTTAACAGTAAATCTTTTTAAAATTTTATCACCTAAGTGGACTTATGGGGCTATTTTACCTTGATTTTTAATATGAACTTTCCCTGTAAGTAATATTTTAAAGCATCTTTCTTGTGGGGCTTCTTTTCTGAAGTGTCTCATTTCCACTTTGCTCATTTCTAGTGAGTTATCATTTATATTTAATTGTATTTCTTCTTATGATTTTAATATCAATTCTTTGTTTTCTTATTTATATAGATTGTGAATAATTCCTACAATTTGCACCTTGTTTTCTTAATGTAACTTTTAAGAATAAGAATTCTCTCTTATAATAATACTTAAAAATTTCCCCCTTTGTGTCCCTTTAAAAAACTTTTAACTATGCATAGTGCACACAATTTCTGATGTTCTCTTCTTCAACCTTTTATACAAGCCTTTTTAAATTTTATTTTATACCGCACCCTTCGCATTTGAAAATACTTTTAACTCCAAATAATTAAATTTGTTTATGTTAAGAAAATTAGTGGGTCTTTATATCACCCAAGAACTGGCATATTAAAAATGTTCTTCCCTAATCCCTGTTTATGATGGAGTCCTTCATTTACTCTGGAATTCTGTGATTCACTCATCAATTTATTTTGCATATAAAACACAGTTTTATATATTGTGGAGGGAGGAGAAAGAGTAATTAGAATAAATTATATGAAAAAATTAAAAATAAAATTAATAAAGTAGTAATGTCTGTTTTCCATATTATTTTTCTCATTATTTCTGGAATACATATAAATATGAAAATTTTATACAATACCTTTATTTAGGACCTTGCTTAATTTAAGTGTGATTTCTAATATATGTTGCTGGAGCTTCTCTCCAGCTCCCAAGTCCCGCCAGTCTCCAGCTCCCAAGTCCCGCCAGTCTCCGAGCCCACTTATAAAATAAACACACAGACGCTTACATTATTTAAACTGCTTGGCCATTAGCTCAGGCCTATCATTGTCTAGCTCTTACTCTTATATTTAGCCCATTTCTATTAATCTCTACTTTGCCACGTGGCTCGTGGCTTACCGGTACTTTACATCTTCCTTCTCCTGGCCGCGGCTCCAGGCCGTCTCCCCTCTACCTTCCTGTTCCCTCAATTCTCCTCTCTGTTAGTCCCGCCTATACTTCCTGTCTGGCTACCGGCCAATCAGTGCTTTATTGATACAGAGTGATATCCACAGCAAATATATTTGTGCATTTCTTGTAAGTTTGTTTCTTGAGAGAGGGTAGTGTGTATCCCACATGTGCTAGTGAGCAGAAGATGGCTTTATTCCTAACTGCCACAATTCCACCTGTCTAGGGTGAGGATTATAGTATTATGCACAATATCCAGCATGAATTGCCAAAAACACTGTTCATCCATAATCATCTCAGAGGAGTAGGCACACTTATGTTTCTTTTCCACATTTTCATCCAATTGAATTGATTTTCAGTATCTCAGTCAATAATATCAGAGTCAATATCTCAGTCAACATAGTGCTGTCCAGAAGCCGAACAGTAAGTGTGCATCATTATCCTAATGTTCAAAAAGAATCATTCCATATTTTGCCAATGAGTGAAATAGTGGTTATGATGGTTTGTATGAGACAGTTTTTATCCAGTCAAAAAAGTTAATTGCTCTTTCACTCATGTTTAAATTTATTCATTGTAATCATCAATGTCCATTATTTTTCAAGTTATCTTTGACAGTTATTGAACTAGATATACAATTTATTCTATTGACAATAAATTTTATCAATTCATTCTTTTGAATGGCAAATATACCTTATGTGTTTCCTTTACATTTATTTTACACATTAATATAGTGCAAATACCATAAACTATACCACTTCAGGAATAAAACTAAATGATGATTATACAGCCATGTGGATATATTTTATGAATTATAATATAATTTTATAATATGTTCATTCCTTAAAAACATTGTACTCAGTCACTTCATAATCTTTTCAAGCTATTGGCCATGATGAATTTATTCTTTGGTTATATAACTCTGCCTGACATTTCATAAGAAGGGGCATGATAAATACTTGCCATTTTTTTCTGCTGGGCTTTCTCACTTTACCTATTGCTTAAATGGATGTTGTTAATTTGTTAACTATGTGTTTTTCTTTGTACTGAAACAAGGTCTGAGGTATCCCAGGCTGGCTTCAAACTCAGTAGAGGATAATCTTTAATTTCTGGTTATCCTGCCTCACCTCCAATATTGGGGATCCAACCAAAAGCTTTATGCATGTGCCAAATGGACTAATTTCCAGATTTTTCAAAGCTTATGCAATCTTTCTCATTTGTCTTAACTTTTTTTTCTTTTTATAGATAAATATATTCTTTTATTAATCCATTTGCCTAGTGACAGACATTTGGTTTGTTTCTACTCATGGTGTACTATGAGTGATCTTTATATGAACAACTTCAAGAACACTCATCTGAAAACACTACAGAAGCTGTTACTTATACACTTGGGAGGCAGAGGCAGGTGGATCTCTGTGAGTTCAAGGCCAGCCTGGTCTACAGAGAGAGTTTCAGGACAGGCTACAAAGCTACATAGAAACCCTGTCTCGAAAAGCCAAACCAAAAAAAAAAAAAAAGAAAAAGAAAAAGAAAACTTTATTCTGCATCAAGTTATCTGGAACACACAAAGCTACATTTGGAGCACATTAGAGGTTAAAAATGATTCCAATATGGTGAATACAAAACTCAGTTACAGAATTAGTCTTAGTAGCAGATATTCCAGAAAACCAATGCTTAAGTGAAAGTGAACCATGATTTGCCACTCTAAAAGGCTAGATGTAAAACATGGCCAAATTGAAACCAGCAGATATAAATGTAGCACCTGTCTGTTTAAACAAACCAACAAACAAATAACTAGAAAAATAAAATGTCTAGAAAGAGAATGTCTAGAAAGACGTCTGGCTATAAACATATCTACCTTGTAATCCAATCAGGAAAGTAGGTCACTTCTTTTTAAAGCAGTTTAAATTCATTGTATGAAAAAAATGAACAGTATATGAATTCAGTTATAAAAGGGAGTATGTTTTTAGCTAAAACTAAACACAAAATTGGTAATATGAAGCGAAGAAGAAGAAGAAGAAGAAGAAGAAGAAGAAGAAGAAGAAGAAGATTGCAGCTAAATATACCAGGGAAACACTGGGTACTGTTTGGCTTCTTCCTCCTAGGGCTCAAGTGATGAATCCCAGTTAGCATATTCCTAACAATCCTGGAGGAATTTGAATACTCAATGTGATTAATGAGAAAAATAGGAAGAGGAAATGCAATTCATTGAGTAAAGCCAATGTTTTAAAACATTCATCTATATCTTGTGAATACAATCAAGGAGCCAAGGGAGATGTCTTTATCTTACCAGTTTCTAGTCATACCCTGTTATCTATACCTTGTTTGCAGAATTCACAGAAACTTATGTAAGTCTAAGTATGTGCTGAGCCTGGTCCTACATCACCCTATAATCTATTGCTGGATATATTCCTTTCCATTCTCTCATTGCAAATGCAGCTCAGCCTCCTATGTGCCTGACACCAGCTGTTTGATATACTTTATCCTCTATACATACTAACACCTACCCTAGAGCCATTTGGATGAGAAAAGAAATGCAGAGGAAGGATAAGAGGATAGGGAAGGGCTGAAATGTGTCATATTTTTGTCTCTAATCCATGTAAGCCTATTTTTTCTCTACTAAGTATCAGAATTATGGATTTAGTTGCTATAACTTTATAACTATAAAGATATGCTGTCTTAGTCTCCTTTCTTGTTTCTTTGATAAACTATCCTGACAAAAGCCATTTAAAAAGGAAGGGCCCATTTTAGTTCACAGTTGAAGGTACAGTATGCTGTGCAAGAGAGCAGAAGGAGCTTGAAGCAGCTGCTTACACCGCATCCACTGTCAGAAGAAAACGGCATTGCAGTTATGTTGGTGCTCAGTTGGCAGTCTCTGGTTTTCCTTTGTTTGGATTTGTTTTAGTTCTTTTTGTTTGTTTGTTTTTTTTTTAAATATTCCAGGGAATCACTTCACCCATGATTAAGATTGATCTCACATCAATTTATGTAACCAACATAAGCTTCCGTAGGAATACTCAGAGATCCTTCTTCTAAGTGGCTCTAGATCTTATCAAAATGATAATCAATATGCTATATTTTTAAAAGAAATAAAAAATTATCTGAAGAATTATTACTGTATTTGCAATTGTGGTAGGAAAATTGAGTTCCAAAGTAAGGGAGCACAGGGATATGTTAGCCTGTAAACCATGAGCCTAGCATCACCCTTTTAGAGAATAGAATGCAGTGAACAAACTCAGTCGGAGTAACCTTAATGAGTTTGCTGTGAAGGCACATTTCTTTGACAAGTGATCTGGTTGGCCTTCAGAAATTGTATATCATAGATAAGTATGATATAAAATTGATATGATTCTCAAACAATGGGTGAAAGTCAATAGATAATGAGGTTGGGGTGGCCTATGGTGAATATGGAATTTCCTTTGAACACTTTTCTAACAAATCCATAGTTCACCTAGGTCAAAAATATTCTCTGATTAGATTTGACTGATGATTTTCAGAGTTCAGGAGAGGAACAGTACTATTTCTGTATTGATAGAACTATGCTTCTCATTGTACAGTGATAAGTATTCATTGCCAGTTTAATGGAATTAGCATCACTATGAGGAGCAAGTATAGAAACGTTCAGCTGGAGAACCCACATCATTGTGATTGCACCTTTCAATGAGCTAGGGTAATCAACTCAGTATAAAGGAGAAAGTGACCATAGCATCAGCATTCATCTCTCTGCTTCCTAACTGGGACACCATGTGACTAGCTGCCCAGACTCTTGCCACCATGCCTACTGATGGAATACAACCCTCTGTAAACTATGACCCAAAGTAAACTTCTCCTTAAGTTGCTTCTTTTCAGATATGTGGTCACATCACAAAAAAAAAGAAAGAAAGAAAAAAGTAATGAATACAAAGCATAACCATGTCTTTTCTTATCTGCTTGAAAATATGCGCCATTATTTTTTGTTTTGTTTTATAAGAAAGTATATGTTGGAAGGGTATACATGTATGTGCACATACACATAAATATACACACATAAGTGGTTTCACATTTAAAACTACACATCACCGTCTACATTACCATGTACCTCATGTCTTCATAGAAATCTGCAATAAGTATAAATCATTTAAACTAGGCAGTGTCAGAGAAATGGATGGCATGCAAATTATCGAAATTTAGTTCATCAATGTGTTTTCTTTCTCTCTATGCAGTTTCTGTGTAATTCTGGAATATTTGAACTACGAAATTAAAAGTACACCAAGAGTGATAGTGATGCTATTTTATAAAAGTAGTGTTGATGTGGTGACATACATCAAGAATCTTTATTTTTTTTGCAGATGATCTCAAAAATTGTTTCCTTATCATGGGCATGAAATAATTAAACTGACAGAGAGTCTCGCTGCATGCAAGTTGTTCAAGCAACAACACGGATGGAGCTTTATGATGTGTCAGCCATGCTGGGGTGAGTGATTGGTAAAGCAACTGCCATTGAGTACGCGTGCTACTCCCAGTAAAATCTTACTATTCGGTGACTTTGTAAAAGTACCCAATACACTCACTCCATCACCAAACTTCTCCCTATTTATGGGAGATGAGGTGTTTGTTCACGTCTACCCAGGAAAAGTCACCTAGCATAACCATTATCATTCCTTTTTATTTCTACTATACTCTTGTAGGAAAAGATTTTTGCATCTCATATCCTATCCAGAGATATTTCTTATTTTAAAAACCATTATACAACAAAAATTCATCACAGACCTTGGGAGCAATCTTGAGTTGATGTGAAAAAAATCAATTGTTCATGGTTATTGCCTGGCCTCTACAACTTATGCCCTTTTGTCTCACTCACGGCCTTTGTAAGATAAATAATTCAGAATAATCAATAGAATACATTAACTTTCATATATTAAAATACCCTTTAATCCTCTACAGTCTTGAGTCAGTTTTGAATATATATATTTAATTTTCCACAATAGCATATGTTAAAGAACATAGATTTTTATCATTTAAAAATCTGCTAAGTCTCAACTTTGGATACTTGCATAAAATTAACCTTTGAGTAGCAAATTCCAGAAACATCTGGAAACACAAAACAGTGATATTCTCTCAAAAGAACATATTATGTACTTTGCAACACATCTTAGAGGAACTAAAATTGCTAAAAGCTATATATTTAATTATGCATGACCTGAATACTTTCTGAACAAATTTTATGTGTTGAAATAAGCACTGTTTCAAAAGACACATTGGAGAAGAAATGTAAACTGACATCTCCTTTTGTGACTTATTTTCTTACTCAATAGAACTTTACTCCTAAAGAGGAACATGAAAAAGATTCACTTAGTGGGTCATTGGTATTAGAAAAAGATGCAAATGAACAATTCAACTTCACTGCACACATCAAGCTGCTTACTCTCCTGGGCATTGTTCTGTGCTTGGCTTAATATTTTCCTAACATTTTAAGAGATTTCCCAATTAAATATTAATACTCTTCCCAAAAAGAAAGTGAGATTTATTATCCTAAAAAGATATGGAGGGGAGGGATAGTGATCTGCATGAGCAGTTAGAATGAGGAACTGAAGAAGAAGAAGGTTCATTAAGGAAAACATGCTGAGCATACATTCTCCCACACACCAATGAGTCACGTGTAGAAACAGGAGTTTAACTATGTGGTGAAATTCAATGGGAGGTGAGTAGAGATGCAAATGACTGACTACACTAGGCAATGAATCCACAAGCAAAACAGCAGCCATTGGGCAGTCACAGATGCCATTGAACACCGAGCTCTTCTATCTGCATTGTGTGTTCATCTTCTCTTTGTTATAATTAAATACTAGATGGAAAAATAAAAACTTAGAGGAGAGAAAGTTCATTTTGTCCCATAGTTTGAGAGACTTCAGTGGATGTTCATTTATTCCCAAAACTGCGAGTCTAAGGTGAAGTGAAGAATCATAGTGCAAAGTGCAGGCACTAGCAAGTTGGCTCATAGAATGCTTTTTGTGACTGATCAGAGGAGGTGGCAGAATGAGGAGCATGTTAATAAGTTGTGCTCTGAACCATGCACAGGCTAGAGTCATCTGGGTAAAAGGAACCTTAGTAGAAAAAAACCTCCTTTGATTAGCCTCTAGGTACGTCTATGGGGCATTTTCTTGAGTAAAGAACTATGTAACAGTCCCCAGCTCACAGCTGGCATTGCCCTTTTTGGCAGTTGTCAAGTCATCATTTTTTTTTAAAAAAAAGTAAGCTGAGTGAGCTACGGAGAGAAAGCAGGTAAGCAAGCAGCAGTCTTTTCTGGCTTGTATTCATGTCTTGACTTCCTTCAGTGACAGACTGTGGTGCAGAAACATGGATTCATGGCAGTTTACTTCAGCACACGGTGCTTCAAGTGTAAGTCAAATAAATTACTTCCTCCAGAAGTTGCTTTTGATTAAAGTTCCAATGTTTTGTGACAGCATTAGGGATGCAAACTAGGGGGAAGAGGATGAACAGGAAGAGGAGAACATTGGAACACAGGTTATATTTTGTCTTTCAAAGATACGACCACAGTGATCTACTTCCTTCAAGAAGGATTTTCCTCCTAATGGCCTATTCAGGTAAGAACTGAACAATTGATGAAGTTTCTGTCATTTAGATCCCAAAACTTCTTAATAATGCCATTATCTGTGGGTCACACATTCTAGTATGGACACTTAATTTACAAACCACAATGATTAGAAATGAGACAAATCCCTGTAGACCTGTTAGTCATATTTACACCTGCACATTTTTGTCTGCCTGTGTGGAGCTATGCACATAAGAAACCTCTTGTGCCAATGTCCTCTGCTTTAGTTAGCATGAGCCTAGTAACCACATTTCCTCTAAGACTTGACTGAGGATTCTGAAGCTGCAAATGCAGTGCTTGAAGCTGAGAAATGTCATCTAATTCCCCTTTGGTGAATTCAACTGGAGCTGGAGTCAATTGTTGTGAGGAGCACTATCTTCCTAACAGAACCATGCATCACTTTCCTGGCCAATGTGGAGCCTAAAAAACTAGTCCCTGTATTCTGACTAAAAATACCTAGAACTCTATCCCAGCTCCAAAGTACCCTTTGAAAACAATGGAATGAAGACATCATGGATGCTTGACTTGGATTATTTACTTTGTCCGCAATGTTCTTCATTAGAGCACTTAACAAAACAAACAAAGAAAAAAAGCTTCCAAGAGTCTTGTTCTTGCAAAATTCAATGTTTGTTGTCTACCATGAATATTGCCTAATATTTGGTGTTATTTGATGTAGTTTATACTCACCTTTGTCAATTCTGTCTGAATGTACCCATCTGCATTGAACTCATGATTTCCTAAGGCCTGTCAGGTGAAGTTGCATTGCAGCTTCAATTTGTTAGAATAGGAATAGCTACTTTTCTTAGAAAAAAAAAAAAGAAAGAAAAGAAAAAAAATTATCCTCAAATCACATTCCATTAAAGTATAAAACTAGATGACATGTGTAGCCATTTTTTCTTTTGTTTAGAATGAGGGCATAGGTTCCTTCAACCTATTGAACCTGTTCATTAGGGGATCTAGCTGCTTCCATCTTGTTATGTGCTCTGTACCAAAAGCTTCCAGTGTTGCTGAGACAGATGTGAACAGGAAGGTAAAGAAAGCACACTTCTACTCTACAGTCTCCAGAATGTCATTTTATTCCTAGTTTTGGGGTATGGATTGGAACTGGCTATATGGTCCTAACCAATTTATTGGGAAATCAGAACACATGTATACCTTACTGGTTAGTCACCAATAATTATAAGATCCCCATCCAGGAACTACATAATTCTTCCTAGCCACATATGCCCAGATTCTGTTTGGATTTTATTTGCCATTTAGGCACGTATTAGGAGAAGTACCATATATAAACAACCTAAAACTGGTAAGATTTTCATAAATTAACAAATATAATATATACAAATAACAATGCATCATTTATTCAATGTAACATAGAGTCAGTTACATCTCTGATCTTCCATATCTTCAGTCAAATAGTAAAATTTAAGTTCCGTCAACAAACTACTACTTTTTTGGATGTATATACTAAGTTCTAAATGAACACTAGTCTTGACGGTTTTAGTTATAATTCATATTCTTTTTCATATATTTTTTCCTCTTCCCCATTATTATTAATAGCCCAATGACACAGAAAACATCAGAGGACAACCACTGATAAACTAACTCCCAAAGGACAACACTGAAAATATGGATTAAATATAAGTAAATAATATATATCAAGATTCATCAGTCATTTCTTAAATTGGAAAGGAGTTTTGCTATAGTGATGTTTCATGGAAGCTGGAGAGAAATCTCTGAAGATAACTGTACCAGCTCCTCTTCCCAAAGACACTGGTTTGAATCCCAGCACACATAGTGAGTGGCCCACAAGCATCTGTAATTCCAGTTCCAGAGGATCTAATTCCATTTTCTGGCCTCTGTGGACACTGAATAAACATGATACAAAAACAAACATGCACATATACATAAAAATAAAGAGCAAATAAATAAATATTTCATCAAATAAGTAATCTAAGTAAAATGACAAAATGAAAAACTGCCTCCTTGTGACCCAGGAGTGGAGAAGTACCAAAGTAAGAAAATGCAGACTCACAAGAATTTCCTGAAGCAATAAATACAAATTCTGTGCTAAACTGAATGCTGAAGATGTAAGCCTTGGAAAATTTTCTCTTGTGAAATTGAAAAAGAAAAAAGAAAGAAAATCAGATAGGAATGTTTTTGTTCTTTTCCTTAGAACATTACAATTTGTAAGATAATATATTTGAATAAAACCATGTGCAATTAAAAATAATAAAATAAAGAAAAATTATATACTCTATTCCAAAGAGAGGAAAAACCCTGGGAATTCATAGATAGCGATAAGACAGCTATAAAAAGCATAGATAAAAGAGGCACTAAGGAGAAGAGCTCCAAGCCAAACAAGTGCCCATCCATGTGCTTTACTGGCAGGGGGCAGAGGGAAGGGAGTTCTCATCCAAACGTAGGGCAGAAAGCACTGTTGGAAAGAGACCAGCAATCCTGAGATTAAGACAAGACAAGCTTACAGTCCTCTCAAGCCCCAAATGCTATTGCTGGGTTCTGTGGTACAGAAAGTCTTCTAGTGGACTTTCAGCATTGGAGTGACAATCCCATCCTGTCACTTTGTATTACTCAGAGGACTGTCTGGCGCCTTTAGAGAGTGAGGAACTCCAGGGACTTGAGAACAGGGAACAATCCTGCATGAGGGAACCTCAACTAAACTCACAATAGCTCTGGGATTGCAGTGGCCCTGGGAGACAGCTGTGGAAAGCAGGAGGGCCAGATACAACACTGATAAAGCAGAAGTGTTGACTTCCTGAGAATTGGACAAGACAGTAAAGTGCATAGGGTGAGGGAGGTCTGCCCTCTGTGGCCAGCAGTAGGTTTTATCAACTCAGAATAACACTAGAATTTCAGTTTTAATAAATTTTAAGCATATTTCTTCTATGTTTTGATGTTAGATTTTGCTGAGCTACTTCTTCATTTTCTCATTCATTTGTAGTAAAGGGACTGAGATAAAAGATAAAAGATTACATTTCTAATTTTATTCAATTTCTTGCATGATTCAATTTTTGTGAACTTTCCTCCTACCTGGGACTTCATCTTTTACACTTTTACATTTTTTATAATACTGTGCTCTTTTATATTCACTCCATAACATGCTTCCCATTCCTTTAATTGTCTTTCATCTCTCTTGGTCCTTTATTTTTTCTTTCATTTAACTTCACTTCTATATGGAATCGTCTTTTTACCTCATTTATTAACGATTTCCATATTTACTTTTATTTTTAACTTTATTTTGTATTCTACTTTAGTTTTCTTCACTTTCTGTCATAACATCATTAGTAGTTCATTTGTAGGCTTTAATACATTTTAAGCTTATTTCTATATTTTCCATGGTTTGATTTTGCTGATCTTAACTGTTTATTTTCCCCTCATTCATTTTTATTGGGAGATTGAGCTCCTAAGAAGAAGTGTATCATTAAGAAGTTTCCCCCGGCTGGGCGGTGGTGGTGGTGCACGCCTTTAATCCCAGCACTCCGGAGGCAGAGGCAGGCGGATCTCTGTGAGTTCGAGGCCAGCCTGGGCTACCAAGTGAGTTCCAGGAAAGGCGCAAAGCTACACAGAGAAACCCTGTCTCGGGGAAAAACCAAAAAAAAAAAAAAAGAAAAAGAAAAAAAAAAAGAAGTTTCCCCAAACAAAAACTGGTAGAGACATCCAAACCAACAAATGTGAAAAATCACAATATATAAACAAAAAAAGTTGAAAAGGAGGACATATGGCACCTCAAAAACACTATAACACCTTCCCTATTGAATTAAAAAATTACAAAATATATAAATTTCTGGATGAAGATTTAAAACATTTACTGGTAAAGATGATCAGTGACTTCAAAGAAGATAAAAAGAAGTAGATGAATACAATTTAGGACATGGAGAAGAAAGTCAGAAATAAGAGGAGAAAATCAGCACAAAGAATGACAAAATAACCCAGAAATGAAAAACTAAACAAAATAGAAAAAAAGAATGCAAATAAATGAGATTTTGGTGAAAAATAGCAAGTAGAAATGGTAACTATGAATCAATGAATCAAATAAGAAAAGCATCACCAGTAGACTCAACAAAGCAGAAGGAAGTATATGAGGGATGGTGGACAAGGTCAATGAATATTATAATCAGACATCACTAAAGGGAAAAAAATGAGCATAAAAGCAACATTCAGGACCTGTAAGATATGAACAGAAGACCAAACTTTTGACTTCACAGGATAGAAGAAACAACTGAGATACAAAACAATGGTATAGAAAATCTACATAATAAAAATTATGCCAGAAAATTTGCCAAACCTAGATAAAGAAATCAACATCTAAATATGACATACTTAGAATGTCAAATAGGCAGGACCAAATAAGAACTCCTCTACAAATTATAGTCAAGATGTCAAACATATGAGCCAAAGAAACAGTATTGAAAGCTAGAAGGAAAAAAAAAATACCGACTCACTTCTAAGAGCAAATGCATTAGAACACAATAGAATTCTAAACAACTCTAAAAGCCAGAGAAGCACGGAGTGATATATTTGGACTCGTAAAAGTAAATAGTTATAACTAACCAAAATTTGTACACCTGGCAAAACTGTCATTTAAAAGTGATAGATAACTAAGAACATTTCAATAAAGGCACAAATTAAGTCAGTTCATAAGCACTGAAGAAAACACTTAAATGGGATGCACACAGGAGAAAGATATTCTCAATTATGACAGTATAGAGAGAAAAAAATTAATGGGAAGAACATATGAGCAAAGGAGAGCCAGGAATGAACTCACAGTGTCCAATATAGTTAGCTAGCAAATCTCTAATACTAATAGGAGGGGTAGTAAATTAAATTGATAATTAAAACAATAGTCCAAACAACTAGAAAAATTAACCAAGAAAATTAGAGGAATCACTTGACTTGACTTTTAAATACATTGACTCTCCAGTGAAGAGGTGTAAATTAACTGCAAACGGGTTAAAAATCAAAATAGAACTATCTATTGACTCATACACGCACATACACGCACACACACACACACACACACACACACACACACACACACACTAAAACATCATTTCCAAAGATGCCAACAAACTTAGAGCCAAAAGAATGAAGTCAATTTTTTAAGCAAATGGAAGCTGAGAAGAAAGTAGTGCAAATATTCTGTGATCTGATAAAAAGTTAGTCAGAAAAGATAAAGAATACCTCTACTCTGTATTAAAAAGGAAATGACTAATCAAAAAGATATGACAGTTGCAAATGTATATCTTCGGTTGTATGACCATTTCCTGGTGAGACATGTACAAAGATCTATTCACACCTGTTAAGGCACTAGCTAAGGACCAAAGCAGCTATAATTTTCAAGCCTAGGTTGGTAAAGTAATGCATTTATGGATTCACATAAAAGAAAGTGGGTGAGATGTCATAGGACATGGGTGACCTTAAAACTAGCTGCAACACAGAAAAGCCTCATCCTAGCATGAATGATGGCTTTCTGTGATGACAGAGATAAATTTCTCCTTCATTTAACCTTCTACCTCCTATATACATGGGTACCTTCCATGAAGAACTTTTCAATAAAGGCACAAATTAAGTCAGTTCATAAGCACTGAAGAAAACACTTAATGGGATACACACAGGAGAAAGATATTCTTGATTATGATAGCATAGAGCCTTCATCCAGTAACTGATGGAAGCAGATGAAGAGATCCATAGCCAGGCAGCAGGCTGAGCTCTGAGAGTTAAGTGGAAGAGAGGGAAGAGGGATTATATGAGCAAGGGGAGTCAAGATCATGATGGGAAACCTACAGAGACAACTGAACCAAGCTCATGGGAACTCACAAACTATAAACTGACAGCAACAGCTATGGAGTAGGCATGGACTGGACTAGGCCCTCTGCATATACCAGACAGTTGTGTACCTTGGTCTGTTTAAAGGACCCCTGGCAATAGGATCAGGATCTAAACCTGGTGCATGAGCTAGCTTTTTGAAGCCCATTCACTATGTTGGGATGCTTAGCCTTGATGCGGGGTGGGCAGGGGGGCTTGGTCCTGCCTCAACTGAATGTATTAGGCTTTACTGACTCCCCATAGGAGGCCTTATCCTTTCCAAGGAGGGGATGTGGGGGTGGGTCAAGGGGGCAGGAAGGCTGTGGGAGGAGCACAAGAAGGGATGAGAGGGAGATCTGTGGTTGGTATGTAAAAATGAATAAAAAAATTCTTAAAAAAGATAAGGCTGAGCATTCATAACTAATAATAAGTCTCCATGTCATGATTTGGGAGCTGGTTGGTTGCCCAAAAGAAAGCCTGATGCAAGTATATGATTTTAATATCTCATTGTCTTCTCCTGATAGGTCATCTAAAGTTAAAAAAAAAAAAAAAAAACACAAAGAAACTTCATAAGTAAACTGTGGCCATAGAGCAAGTGGAGTTAACAATTATAAGCACAACACTTTAACAGATTTGGAATACACATTTTCTCAGCAGCCCATGGAACTTTTTCTAAAATAGACCATATTCTAGTCCACAAAGCAAGTGACTGTATAATATTCTTAGAATAAATTCTAGTCTTCTTTACTCTGAAATTAATTTACCTTTCCAGGACAGTGCACTCCCTTTCTGACCCACTCCTATGCCCCCAAACTATCATTTGTTCCTAACACATTCTCTTTTACTGCATTTTAATACTTGCAATGTTATCTTATTGATCTTTGTTTAGTTCTCTGTCTTTCAAGCTTATGTTCAGAATGGCAAACTTCATGTTCTTTTACACTCAGTACTTAATTCCCATGAATTGCAGTACTTGGGACATGGTAGATATTCTTATTGAAGGCAGGAACGAATGTTGAAAATGCACACTATGCATCTGTTCCTGGCAGTTACTCCTTTTGTTATTGACAGCTGTTGAGAACTTGTGAACCTCATAATAGGAAACAGTATTATACAAATGGGAAATGTGGGATTTGGAGCTATCCTGCAAATAATTATAAGCTCTGTCACAAATGATTTGAATTTATCAAATCTAATCTCACTGTCTACTTTTTCCTCTTTCTTTCTTTCTCTCTCTCTCTCTCTCACTCTCTCTCTCTCTTTCTTTCTTTCTTTCTTTCTTCTGTCCTTATTTATTTTTTTATCAAAGTCTCACTCCTGTCTTTTACTAGCTCTATAATCTATGCTGGATTCAACCTCCATGTCCTCTTATCTTAGCTCCTGATTGCTGGGATAAGAGCATGAACCACCATTTCTGACTTAACGTTTTTCTTCATTTCAAAATAACAGTTAAAAGGATTACCTCACTAGATTGCCATGGGTATTAAATTAAGATAATTTCAAGAAATAATCCTCATGTCTTAGTTCATGTTTCTATTGCTGTGCTAAAACACCATGACTAAAAACTTCACAGGGAAAAAGGACAGGAACTCAACGCAGGAACTGATGAAGGTATCATGGAGGAGTGCTATTTACTGGCTTGTTTCTCATAGCTCACTCAACCTGTTTTCTTATACTACCTGCCTAGGGGTGGCAGGGCGGGGGAGGCTGTTGGGAGAGTGGGAGGAGAGATGGGAATGGGATCTGTGGTTGGTAGGTAAAATAAATAAAACATTTCTTAAATTAACAACAACAAAAAAAGAAAGTGTACCAATTGCTTCCCCACCAGCAAATATTGTTGGGGTGTTTTTCAGCTAAGATGTCTTCTTCCCAAATGATTCTAATTTGTGTCTCAGTGATGTAAAACTAGACATCACTCCTAGTGTCTGTCATGAACAGTTGACATTGTCAACAATAAAAAGATTTCACTCTGTTATCCATCACTAGAGAAGGATTTCCTTTAAAAGGATCCATAAAAGATGCTTACAAAGTCTTTTTTTTTCTTGTTGTTTCCTGTTGTCTTAATTATTTATAGAAACAATTCAAGGATAATTTTTAGTCATTTCAACTTATCTTAATGCTTTTAAAGTTCT
>CABHPH010136242.1:0-54890 GCA_902168325.1 Peromyscus nudipes
AAAGACATGATAAAATTATGTTTTGGTGAACCAATGATTGAACTGAGATTAAATATATGAGTATGGGTTTAAGGTTACATACCAGAGAAGAAATTACAAAAGAAGTTTTGGCAAACAAAGCTCACCCACCATGTGTGAAACTCAAGAATCAAGAAACCTAAAGCACACTGTACAATCTGTCAGCAGTTCAAAAGGTTGGGTGGTCTACTTTCTGGTCATTCTGATGGGTCTGAGTCTCATCTAGGCCATTTAGCTGTTTCTGTGTCTTCTCTAGGGAGCATGCCTGGTCTGACTTTTAGGGAGCTAGCTTGTCTGAATATGCCTCCCTGTAGTTTTTGAAGAATATATATTCAGTCATGGAGAGTCCTATTGAAATGTGATGAATTTCAGAGTCTTAATTACTGCCTGACCTTAAAGAGCTTTCCAGAGGAACAGAGTTTTTCACCTTCCATTAGTACAACTTGTTTCACATTCTCTTTGACATTCATCTTACTAAACTTCCATCCAAGATGGAAGGATTTCATCTTAGATGAAAAGGCTTCATAACATGTGTTTGACTTCATAGTACTTCTCGACATCTTATACTTTCTAAGATGAGCTTTCGTGTTTCTTTTTTTATAAAAAATTGAGAAGTCAAAGATTTAAACAAAATCTAAATACTAAAATATCATACAAGACCAAATTGAATTGCAATTATCTTTTATATGCCAGAAAACCCTGAAATTTTCAGTCATGTAAGAAAAATATCCATTAAGCAAATGAATCAAACAATTATCAAATGTCCACTCTTTATACATTGTCAAAAGAAGACATGGCATATCAAGGCCAACCCAGGAGAGTATTCTATAACTCTTGAAATCTAACAATCACAGTTTTCTTTAGTTTTCTTTAGCAGGATTATGCAAGGACTTTTTTTGTGAAGTTGTTTCCTCATAAACTTACGGACCAGAATTTGATCCCCAGAACTAATATAAAGATGCGTGGCATGATGCTGTGGATTGGAATCCTAGAATTGAACAGAGAGACACAGGAAGATCCTTTTGTGTCTGGCTAGACAGTTTATCGTAATTATTGAGACTCAGATCAACAAGACAGACTTTTTAAAATGAGGTCAACAGCATTCATGAGAATGACATTATGGCTGTTGTGTGGTCTCTGTAACTGTGCACACATACCCACAAACACACACACATAAAGACAAAAACCTGAGACCACCACAAAATTAGAGGACAAGCTTCCATTTTTTAAACCTATTCATTAAATACACATTGATGTAACAGTTACAACTTTAGTTTCCTATCAGATCAACAAGGAAATCTGACCAACTTTTTATATTTTTTATATTTCCCTGAAAATAACCACAGGGACTGCTGGCCATGAGGTTTCCTGATGGTGGATTTAGAACAAAACTGTCCATGTGCAGGAGGACCAAAGCCAACAGCATGAGTCTCTGGATTTCTCTACAAACTGAGGATGCAGGGGGAAAGTTGTTGAAGGAAGATGTACTTGATTTTGTTCTGTACCTTCTAACTAAAGTAGCAAGAGAAAATGTGTAATTTTTACCTTCCACACAGGTGTGGGAACAACATAAAATTTCTAAAATTCTGTAGGACATGGTTTAGATCATACCTAAGGCTAAATTTAATTCTGATAAACTGTCCTATTCTTAAGGGTTAGGACCTGTGGGCCTGAGACTGACCATGATCTCTTCTGCTGACATTTTTGTGGGATTTAAGAAATCCATACACCAGTGGTTCTCAACCTTCCTAGTGCTGTAACACTTTAATACAGTTCCTCATGTTGTGGGGATCCCCTATCATAAAATTTTGTTGCTACTTCATAACTGTAATTTTGATACTGTTATGAATTATAATGTAAATATCTGATATCCAGGATATCTGATATGTGACCCCCCAAAAGGATCCTGACCCACAGATTGAGAAGCACTGCCACATACCCTTGCTTTGCCAAGATTCTTTTTCTTTTTCTTTTTTGGTGCATAAAGAACTGAATCTTCTCCTGTCTTTTTGGAGATAGCTGTTGATCTTCTACATAACAGTTAGACACAGTATAACATGTAAGTGAAAAAAATTGTTAACAGGTTGATTGTCAAATATTGGGTACTTTGACTGTGTTCAAATTATACTGTTGTCAATCAGAGCTAAACAACATTGTGATGGTTACACTAAGGGATGCTTTCTATGAACCTAACATCAAAGGAATCAAGATGACCAAAGAAAAGAAATTGGTTTCAGTTCAGAAAGATACTGAGAGATCAAATTATACTGTTTGACCCTGGCCCACAACTATAGCTGAAGCCTGTAGTAATATTGTATCCCCCAATATATTGTGGACCATAATAAAATTGTCTGGGGTCAGAAAACAGAACAGCCACTAGAAAGACATAGAGGCCAGAAAATGGTGGCACACACACCTTTAATCCTTCCATTCCTTACGCAGAGATCCATCCAGATCTCTGTGAGTTCAAAGCCACACTGTAAACAGCCAGGCATGGTGACACACACATTTAATCCTAGGAAGTAATGGCAGGAAGCAGAAAGGTATATAAGTCATGAGGACCAGGAACCAGAGCCTTTCTAAGCTTTAAGCTTTTAGTGGCAGTTCAACAGAGATCCATTTGGGTGAAGATTCAGAGGTTTCCAGTTTGAGGAAATAGGATTGGTTGAGAAGTTGGCAAGGTGAGGTTAGCTATGGATTGTTCTGTCTCTCTGATCTTTCAGAATTTATCCCAATACCTGACTTCCGGGAATGTTTTTATTAATAAGACCATTTAAGATTCATGCTACAGAAGCCTGCTGCTTTACCAGAGGCCACAGTGGCACTTAGAACTCCAGAGGTCTTGTAGGCTACCAGAACCGCAACAGAGGCACTCTGATGGAGCAGAGGACCTCAAAAATCTACCAGGGAATTCCTACAACTGATGAAGACATTTTGTGAAGTGGCTGGAAAAACATTAAATAAAAAAAAAAATAGTAACCCTTCTATATATAAATGATAAATTAGCTGAGAAACAAATCAGGAAGACAACATCCTTCAAAACAATCACAAATAATATAAAATATCTTGGGGTAACTCTAACCAAGCAAGTAGAAGACTTATATGAAAGAACTTCAGGATTTGAAGAAAGAAACTGAAGAAAATATCAAAAGATGGATGATCTCCCATGTTCATGGATTGGTAGGATTGACATAGTAAACATTACAATTCTATCAAAAAAAAACTACAGATTCAACACCATCCCCATCAAAATTTCATACAGTTCCTTATAGAACTTGATAGGATAATATTCAATTCCATATGGAAAAACAAAAAATCCAGGATAGCTAAAACAATCCTGTACAATAACAGAATATCCAGAGGTATCATCATTCTTGGTTTCTAGCTGTACTACAGAGCTATAGAAATAAATCTGTACTGTATTAGCAGAAAAACAGACAGATTAATCAAAGGAATTGAATTGAAGACCCAAACATATATCCACACTTATGGACCCTTGCTTTTAAATAAAGAAGGCAGAAATATACAATGTAAAAAAAGAAAGGATCTTCAACAAATGTAGCAGGTCTAACTGGATATCAGCATGTAGAAGAATGAAAATTGTTCTGTATCTATCACACTGCACATAACTCAAGTCCAAGTAGATCAAAAAACCTCAACATAAAACCAGATACACTGAACCTAATAGAAGAGAAAGTGGGAAGTAGCCTTGAACTCATTGGCACAGGAGACAACTTCCTGAACAGAACACTAATAGCACAGACACTAAAACAACAATCAATAAATGGGACCTCATGAAACTGAAAACTTCTGTAAGGCAAAAGAGATCATAAATAAGACAAAATGGCAGCCTACAGAATGGGAAAGGATTTTCATCAACCCCACATCTGACAGAGGGCTAATATCCAAAATATATGAAGAACTCAAGAGTAGACATCAAAACCCCAAGAGAAAACCAGAGAGACAGCTAACCCAAGCTCATGGGAGCTCACGGACTCTGGCCTGTCATATGGGGAAGATGCGTGGGACTGAACGAGGCCCTCTGAGTGTGAGTGAGAGTTATGTGGCTAGATCTGTTTGGGAAGCCCATGGCAATGGGACCAGGACTTATCCTGGGTGCATGAAATGCCTTTCTGGAACACAGTTCCTAGGGTGGCATACCTTGCTCAGCCTTGACACAGTGGACAGGGGCTTGGTCCAGCCTCAGCTCTTTGCTGACTCCCCAAGGGAGGCCTTACACTCTCTTTGGAGTGGATGGGGATAGGGTTGGGGGATGTGGAAGGCAGTGGGAGAATGGGAGGAAGGGGAAACTGGGATTGGTATGTAAAATGAAAATGTATTTTTTAAAAACAAATAAATAAAAAGGTGTATGTATCTAAACAGAGAATTCTCAACAGAGGAAAATTAAATATCTGAGAAACACTTAAAGAAATGTTTAACAACCTTAAACATCATGGTGAAGCAAATCAAATCTCCTTTGGGATCAATCTTAAACTTGTCAGAATGACTAAGATCAAAAAAGCAAGTGACAGGTCAGGCAGGCTTGGATATGGAGCAAGAGCAACATTTCTCCATTGCTCGTAGAGTGTAAACTGGTCAAGCCACTATGGGAATCAATATGTCAGTTCTTTAAAATATTGGGAATCAATCTAACTCAGGACCTAGCTAACTCATCCTTGGGCATATACTCAAAAGATGCTCCATCATCCCATATGAACACTTGCTCAACCATGTTCTTGAAGCTTTATTCATAATAGCCACAACTGGAAACAACCTAGATGTCAATTGTAGAATGGATAAAGAAAATGTAGTACATTTACATAATGAAAACTTTAGGGAGTTGAAGAAAGAATTGAGGATGATAGAAGAAGAAGGGAAGATCTCCCATGCTCATGGATTGGTACAAGTAATATAGAAAAAGTGGTCAACTAGTACAGTTACTATGTAATTCACTGTGAGAGAGCTTCTGCAAGTTGTGACTTACTGCTCTTACAGAAGACCCAGGCTCAATGGCTAACCCCAGTAGTGTCCTACAGTGATCTGTGATGTCCATCCAAGGTGATCCCACTGACTGTTACTAAATTCTAAGTCTTTATAGATCTGTGGTATAAATGCATGAATTCAGGGTAATACTCATTCATACAAAATAAAACTTCAAAAGTAAGTACAAGTAAAATTTAAAAGACTGAGCACAAAGGCATGCACTTATGAATGGGGAAAGAGGAACTATAATTCAGAGCTGATGGGGGTGCAATTTGGTACGGCCACTATAGAAATCAAAGTCGATTTCCCTAAAAATGCTGGCAATAGTTCTTTCACATAATCCAGCTATAACACCCTCGGGCATATTGCAAAAGGACTCTATGCCTTAATTAAAATTAAGACCTACTTATCCATATTTTATGATGCTCTATGCTGTGCTCATATCATGGAAACAGCCTAGATGTTGATAAACTGATAAATGGATATTGAAAATTCCATTAGATCAGTGGTTCTCAATCTTCCCAATGATGCTACTTTTATCCAGTTTATCATGCTGTGGTGAACCCAAACCATAATTATATATGCTGGTATTTCAAGATTGTAATTTTGATACTGTTATGAATTATAATATAAATATATGACATGCAGGATATCTGATACTCCACTCTTATGTATAGTGGTATTTTATTTGTGCTGAAATGTGATTTTATTTGTACGTTAATAAATAAAGTTGCCTAGGGGTCAGAGCTAATAGCAAGCCATAGCGAAAGCCAGTTGTGGTGGTGCACGCCGGTAGGATTTGCTGAAAGAGGCGCACGCCTTTAATCCCAGGCCTTGGTAGGCAGAGCTAGGTAGATCTGTGTGTTCAAGGATACAGCCAGCATTGGAGACACACGCTTCAATGTGTGTCTGGAGGTCTGTACAGATAGGCAGTGATGAGGCAGTCACGTAGTTGGGTTTACGACCAATGAGAAGGCAGAACAGAACTCTATTTAAAGACGAACAGACAGGATGTAGCTCCTTTTTCAGAGAGGTCTCTTGGCAGAAGAGGCTAGCTGGCAGCAGGCGGGTAAGGCTCTTAGCTCTGACCTCTTGGGCTTTTATCTTTACATTGGCTCTGTGTTTCTTATTTAATAAGACGGTTAGTTACTTCTACACCTATGAAAATGTCTTTGGTCAACAAGGGGGCCCTGAACCACAGGTTGTGAATTTGTAATACAAATTGCTTAATGGTCTTATAATTAAAAAAAAAAATATCCAAGCCAGACATTGAGGTGAAAGTAGAAAGATCAGAGAAACAGAAAAAGCCACAGCCATCCTCACCTCACCAACTCCTAAGCTGATCTTGTTTCTTCAGACTGAAAGACTCTGAGTCCTCACCCGAATGGATCTCAGCTGAACTGCTGTTAGTTTCTGTCTCCTCACACCTTATATACCACTCTCTACCCAGTCATGTCACTTCCTGGGATTAAAGTATGTGTGCTTTCCATGCAAAGGCATGAGAGCTCAAGTGCTGGGATTAAAATTCTGTACCAACACCCCCTGACTCTGTTCCCAGTGTGGCCTTGAACTCACAGAGATCCAGATGCATCTCTGCCTCCCAAGTGGTAGGATTAAAGGTGTGTGCCACCACTGTCTGGCCACTATGTCTAATCTAGAAACTGGCTCTGTCCTCTGATCCTCAGATAAGTTTATTAGGATACACAATATATTGGGGTACACAATATATCACCACATGAATCACTGATTTAATCAGTTGAATACTTTCAACAATTAATGAAAATGAAATTTACAGATGATGGATGGAGCTAGACACAATTATTCTTAGTTTGATATCATAGTTAGATACCACAGATCCAGCCTTAACTCACACCCTGAACGCTGATGGACTTTGAGAAATAGGGAGTTTGTGGAGTACAGATATAGGTAATACATAAACCCCAGTAACACTCAAATTCACCAGAAGCAAATAGTTCTGATTCAGAGCTAGTCCACAACATAAAAAAAATACTAGAGTGTGACTTCACAAGATACCTGAACATCAAACAAACTGTTCAAAATAAATGTGCAGATCTGGCATGTAAATTTAAAACCCACAGCACAGATGAAAACTTTGAAATGCATTCTACACACACACACACATACACACACACACACACATACACACACACACACACACACAAACATTAAACCCATGAAAACCCACATGAAGTTACTGTAAAATTCTTACAGCATATAGCAAAGGTCTGTATGTCTTACAATTACAATAGTGATATCTACTCATCCATGTCAGTGCTGCTCTATTCACTACCCAAGACATGCAAACACCCTGGATGTAAATAAACATGTGTGTGAATATTGAAAACTAGGCATGTTTAGAGAGTATAATTTTCTTTCTTTCCTTTTTCATTCTTTTCCCATATTCCCATATAATATTCCAACAGCAGTTTCACCTCTCTCCACTCCTCCCAGTCTCCTTGCCACCTCCACTGTCCCCAGATGCATTGCTCCTCTGGTTGCCTTCAGGAAAGAGCAGGCATCCCAGGGATCTCAGCCAAAAACAACACAAGAAGATGTAGTAAGACTATCCACAAATACTCAGATCAAGGCTGGAAGGGGCAACTCAATAAGAGGAAAGGGGTCCTGAGAGCAAGCAAATGAGTCAGAGAAACCCCCACACCCACTTTTAGGAGTTCCACAAAAACCTCAACCTAAGTAATTATAGCATATATGCAGAGGACTGAGTGCAGACCTGTGCAGGCTCCTCGATCATCCCTGCAGGCTCAGTGTGCCCTTATGGGCCCTTCTTTGTGGTGGTATTGTATTCCCCAAAATATTGTGTACCTTAATAAACTTATCTGGGGTCAGAGACAGAACAGCCACAATATTAAACAGAGGTTAGGCAGTGGTAGCACACGCCTTTAATCCGAGCATTCCAGAGACAGAAATCCCTCTGGATCTCTGTGAGTTCAAGGCCACATTAGAAACGGCCAAGCCAGGTGACACAGCCTTTAATCCCAGAAACCCACACCTTTAATCCCAGGGAGTGGTGGTAGAAAGCAGAAAGGTATATAAAGCGTGAGGACCAGAAACTAGAAGCATTTGGCCTGGAGAAGCATTAGGCCTGGTTAAGCATTCAGGCTTTTGAGCAACAATTCAGCTGAGACCCATCCTGGATGAGGACTCAGAGGCCTCCAGTCTGAGGAAACAAGACCAGCTGAGGATTCAGCGAGGTGAGATAGCTGTGGCTTATTCTGTCTCTCTGACCATCCAGCATTTCACCCCAATAACTGGCCTCAGGTTTGATTTTATTAAGAACTTTTAAGATTCATGCTACACTTCTTGGTTGCCTTTGTGGGCCATGTTCGGTTGTCTTTGAACCCTCTGACTGCTACTATCCTTCCTCACTATCTTCCATGGGATTACTTGACCTCTGCCTAATGTTTGGTTGTGGGTCATTGCATCTGCTCCCATTAGCTATAGAAGGAAGCCATTTGTTGATGATTAGGGTAGGCATACATCTATGAATAGAGCAGATATCATTAGGGATCATCTTCTTGACTTTTTAATTTGATTCTATTTAATTTTGCCAGTCCTCTTTGGTTCTACTCTAGGTCTCTGAGCTATCCAGCTTCAGAAACTTGGACATCCAGACAGTGATGCACATGGGCTTCCTCTCACAGTGTCAACCTCAAGTTAGACCAGTCATTGGTTGGCCACTACCACAAGTTCTGATCCATCATTGCCCCAGCACATCTTGCAGTCAGGAGAGGTTGCAGGTTGAAGGTTTGATGACAGGGTTGGTATCTCAGTCCCACCATTGGAAGACTTGCCTAGTTAGAAAAGATGGCAGGTTCAGGCTCCATATTCTTCATTGCTAGAAGTCCTTGCTAAACTGCTCTCATAGATATCAGGATCTTTGCACTACACTAGGTTTACACATCATTGCCCAAATCAGGTTGGTGTGGAGGGGACAAGGAGAGAGAGTATGGGGAGAGATGATCTAAACTGGGGCATAATGTAATCTTATCTAGCGGTTTAGAAAAATAAAATTTGCAGGTAAATGAATGGAGCTAGAAACAATACCTTTTAATGAGTTAACCCTGACCCAGTAACACAAACATTTCATTTCTCTCATTTGTGAATATTAGTTTTGAATCTTCAGATTTGTGTATCTTATTTGTGTTGTGTGGCACTATTCCTAGGGATACTTGAATAGACATCTATTCACCAATGACAGATTAAAGTAGGGATAGCACCAAAGTCCAACTTTGTGAATTTGTGAGTTTCACTGTGGCTACCTATAGGAATCTATATGAAGTGATGCTTACAGGAGCAGAAATAAATCTAAGAGCAAACCGCCATAACCATTCCTGGCATGTACGACATTTCACAAAAGCTGGAACAATGAAGTATACTATCCAACCTTCAAGCCGCTCAATGGGTTGGAGTGTATCCTCTTCAAAATTCTCACTTTGTCTGAGCTCTTCACAAAGTTCAGCTGGTCAGTGACTATTACAAGTAGCTTGGCTCCTCTTTGCTTATTTCAAGTAGCTTGACTAATCTGTCTTCCATAAACAGTTTTGCTTTCCAGCTTATATACTCTTGTGGATGGAGGTACTTAGTGAATCTGGTCAATTTCATGGAAATTCTGAAGTTACTTGAGTTGTATACTTCTTGTAATAATATGCTTCCCTGTGATACAGAAAGTTCACCTCCCCTGAACATTCCTTTCTTTTACTTCCCTGTAAATACCCTGTGTTTCAATGGGCTTCCTTGCAAGATACAAGCTTTTAACCTTGGAAGAAACTGCTACAAGACAATTTTAAATACTCACATATGTCCAAAAATTAGTAATAGTCCATGGACAGCTGGGAGTGGTTTCTTTCAAGGGAGAGAAGTAAAATGCAGATATATGATAGGGTTAAGGAAATAATGGAACAAGAAATGTTAAACGATGTGAGGGATTATAGGGCAGAACAGAAAAAGAAATACAGGTAGAGATAACTAACACTAAAGGCTTTCAGAAAAAGTAATGTGAAAAATATTAATATAGAAGTTTCCTAAAATATAAGCATATGCATATATTTTAAAAAGCTCAATACAATTATCCTACAGTGGGACAACAATATCCATATTAGATACCACAAACAAACAAGTAAAAGACCCCTTGTTAGGAATGGGTTACTTCTATCAAAATTTTTGGCCAATGAGATGCCTCATAGACTGTCAAACAATACAGGTTATTGCCATTGCTCTGGGTTACCCTCTAGAAAGTGCTGATTCAACCCTATCATTGCAGACTGCTATTCTGAGCCATAGTAAAGCCTTCTGAGTATGTTGGTTTATTATTTACTAACCTAAAAATATTTTTGGTAATTTCTGGCAAATAGAATAATAAAATACAGGAAAAGAAAGTTCATGAATATTTACACCAAGCTTTATTTATCTCACTGTCTTCTTCTGTGTTTTACATCACTCAGTTATTCTAGTCTTCAGCTTCTTGGTCTCTTTTAATCTTCTGCTTCTTTTATCCTAGAGTTGTGACTAGTGATGTTCCTGCTATCCTGTTTCTTTCCTTTTAGCCAAGCTGACTTTCTTACATAGACTTTTTTGTGTAACAACTCCATGATATGTCAAATTTTGCCTGGACTCAGTCCTTGTCTACCAACTTCACAGGTCAACAAACCCAAAACTGGATTAATTTTATTTTATTTTCCACATCTAAAGTATTTCTTTCGGTTTCCAAATTGCCTTCAATACCTACATTGACATCCATGGTCCTTTACCACACAGCCATGAGTCTTCCTGCTGAAATTATGAATCCTCTATAAAAACCAGGCTTTTCCTGTGATTACCCTGGAGTAATGTGCATATCATAATATCATAGGAGATTACTAGTACCCATTTAGAAGAAACATCATTTATAATTATTTACTACTTCTCTAAAGTGCTGTATATGTGACTATCTCAGAGTTTTGTCCAAAATCAGAATAGTTATATCATAGAATATTCAAGAAGAATTGTTAGATGTGATAACTTCCTATTTGTCAGTGTTCCATCATGCTTTCAGGTGTCCAGCAGTAAACCATCAGCATCTTGAAACTCTGCTTTCATACTCTCATCTCCATTAACCACTGAAATTCTTCTGATTTATTTTGACTGAGTACATCCACCATTATATTGATCTCAGTATAACGGTTGTTTATTTATATAACCTTTCCATTTCAGAAAAAAATCTCATGAAAAACAAATTCTTTTCTTCTCACATTGTAACTTTAGTGTTCATGATATAATTTATTAATCTATTAGGTCAATATTTGTCTACCATTTTTGTCGGTTTTAATATAATTGCTGTTTTTCTTGTTATGCTAGGACAGTTTCTTCAAATGTAATCTTTTTTTTTCCTGAGCCGAGGATCAAACCCAGGGCCTTGAACTTGCTAGGCAAGCACTCTTCCACTGAGCTAAATCCCCAACCCCCAAATGTAATCTTATAAGTTGAATACCCAAGCAGCAGTAGAATGCAGGACATCCTGGTGTAAAAGTGAGTAACTGCTAATTCTTCTCAAAATCTTTTCTGCTTTCCCTTTGGCATCCCTATAGATTACTTATGCTTTCTCTTAATCCTGCCTGAAAACTTCAGACTTCAATTTGAATATCACCACTGACAAACATGTCACCACGTCCTCTGGCCTTTTGTACTGTGTCTATAAATGTGGGAAATACTTGTTTGTTTTATACTTTCATTTTTAAAGTAGTAAAATAGTCTTAGATTCTGAGCTACATAAAAGAGAATTTCAGCTTCTTTCCTAAGATGGTCCTAAGAGTGATTAAGTGGCAGATGGGCACTAGAGAAATATAGATCTGTTTCACACTTCCTTCCTACTACATTTTTGAATGTTTCAATTAATAATACTTAGGGATAATCCAATATCATTGAACATGTATTGGTTGTTATTAGACTAAAAATTTGCTTACAGAATGGTTTTCTTCATAAACTCCCTTAGATATTCATCTCCTTGATACAATGGATCCAATGAGTAGCAACAATCTCTTATTTTGGTTCTAAATGTATTATCTACTTTAATTCACTGAGATCTAAAATAAGTTTTATGCTGTCTTGTGTGCTTGTCTGTAATACAAATTTCTTTTCTTTTCTTTTCTTTGTTTTTCAAGACAGGGTTTCTGTGTGTAGTTTTGGCGCTTTTTCTGGAACTCACTCTCGAGCCCAGGCTGGACTTGAAACTCACAGAGATCTGCCTGCTTCTGCCTCCCGAATGCTGGGATTAAAAGAGTGCACCAGCACTGCCCAGCACATGAATTTCTAAATGGTCTTATTAATAAAAAAAAATTGCGAGAAATTGGGGTAAATTCTGTAAGATCAAAGAGACAGAACAAGCCACATCCACCCTCACCTCACCAACTTCTCAGCTGATCCTTTTTTCATGAATCCTCAAACTGAAAGCTTCTGAGTTCTCACCCCTGAGGGTCTCAGTTGAACTGCTTAAAAGGCCTCTAGTTCCTGGTCCTCATGCCTTATATACTTTTCTGCTTCCTGCCATCACTTCCTGGGATTAAAGACAAATATACCTTTCTCTGCCCAGATATCACTTCCTTCCTAGTGCTGGGATTAAAGACATGTGTGATTCCAAATACTTGGAAGCAAAGGTATTAGATCTCAAGTGCTGGGATTAAAAGTGTGTGCCACCATGTCTGGTTCTGTTCAGAGTGTGGCCTTAAACTCACAGAGATCCAGACAGATCTCTGCCTCCCGAGTGATGGGATTAAAGTCATGTGTGCCACTACTGTCTGGCCCTATATCTCATCTAGAGGCTGTTCTGTTCTCTGATCCCCAGATAAGTTTTATTGGGTGCACAATATATCAACCACACTTGTCAAAGTTCAGATTTTTATATGTACATCACAAAACCCTGGATCCATATTATATTAAATGAAATAAAAGACACTTAGAATTTCACATCAAATCTGTTGTTTCTAAAGAATTAGATTTTATTGTATAAAAGAGATCCATTATAGCCATGCATGCACTGAGAAGAAATAAAAGCACTACAGTTCTTGTTCAAAAAGGCTCATGTCAGCAGGACATTGCAGGGTTGTGCAGTCAGCACTCATTCCATAAAACACTCCATTTTAAGGTTCTCTCGGCACCTCAGCATCTTAAGGTAAGTGTCCATCTTATGAGTATCCCTTTTCAGGCAACTGATCAGGCTATAAAAAGCAAAAAGGCGAGTGTCTTCATCAGATGACTGCAAGTCTTCCAGTCCAGACCAGGCAGGGTAGGGATCTTTTTCAAATTCATTCTGTCTCTAAACATCAAATGGAAAGGTATTATTCACATTACCCCCTTATGAGTTCTGTTTCTGTGTGTGTGTGTGTGTGTGTGTGTGTGTGTGTGTGTGTGTGTGTGTGTGTGTGTGTGTAATAGGCATGATTTGGATGTCAGTGGCCAATTTTGGGTAAAGTTCCTCCAGTGAAGCCTACTTTGATTTTTGAGAGAGCTGCTCTTACTTTTACCTGCAACTTGTGGTAATCTCCTTAAGTCTGAGCCACTAGTCTAAGGACTACAAAGGGAAGACACCACATCACCCGTTTGACACAAATACTGGAACTGGACTCAGGTCCTCACACATGGAAGGAAGGCACTTACAGACATGAGACATCTCCCAGTGCACATTCCTTATAAATTTTTAATTAATTTTGGTAAAACACAGAGGACAATAAATGTATAATGAGAAATCCTGGAAATTTGGGTAAATTCATTAGAAACCAAAACATAATTTAGAGACAGGTATATGTATTTTCTGACAAGCCACTGATCTCAGATGAGATAGATCCATACACAAGTGGACAGGAGGTACAATTTGGCTTTATATATGGAATTAAGTAAAAGACAATGAAAAGGCTAGTATCAGTACTTTCCCTTTGGGGAGTTTTACAAGTTCTCAGTACTCAGTGTCCTTCATACCATATTAGTCTGGTAGAGTGTCCTGATCCTTTCCTTCCTTTCAGATAAATCCATTCTACATTGTATACACTCTATTGAATCCTTGAACATGAACAGTATATTTCACTTAACATATTGTGTGCAGGCAGTCCAGGCAGTGACTGGTGTATGATCAACTGCACATTAGACTGTAGTGTCCACCCCATCCAGGAAAACCACTGTTGAAAGGACTATGAGGCACAAAACTATTTTCTACAGATCACCGTCCTAAGGACTTATTAAGTGACCATGTATTTGAGAATCTCAGAATTCTTTTTGAATTACACAATTCACAAACTTTACAAATAGAATGACCAAAGACACGTGTTGAAACAGCTTACCCTGCTGAGTATGATCTTCATTCTTTCCTGAAGCACACGGGTTCTGTTCCTCAGAGCATCGGCTCTTTTCAGCATTTTATCAGAACCTTCCTTGAGAGTGGGTATTTCAGAAATCAGGTGTTCCAGTGGTTCTTCCCAGGCATGGGAAATACTGATCATTGCTTTTAGAAGGTCTTCAGTCTAGGAAAACATCATTGGATATCACCTTAAACTAAGTGACATACAGCTGTGTAGATAGATACTTGTAGAATTTTTCACAAGGGAGGCAAACTACAGTGTATTTTTATTAGTAGTAATATATGTTAATGACTTCAAAGTACATAAATATTACCTAAAAATAAAATTTCAGCTACTGAATTCTACTTTGCTAAATAAAATAAATTGGGTCTTAATAATTTTGACTGTTCAAAATGATCATACTTTGTTTTTCCTTTACATTCTACCATTTGTCCTAGTTGTTTGAACTGTTCTCTTTGATTGCTTACCCTGCCTATGAGAAAATTAGGTTTACAGGGCTCAGGAGGTGTCCAAAAATATGACTCATATTACATAGATGCCAACAACGTCAGGAGTTAAAGCTTCAAATCATTTCTATACTACTGAATCAAATTGGTCTCTCATATACTTACTTGAGAATTTTTTACTGTGGTAGAATATTAAAACAGGTGACTTCAGACAAAATACTTATCAAAATCAAATCCTACTTTTCCTGTATCTGCATGATTCTGGCTTCCCTTGACTCTAGAGGAGTTGCATATTGTCTTGTACAGAAGAAAAAAATATTTTAAAGCATTCCAGGCATTGGTAGAAATCAGAATGGAATTTTTGCCTGGTAACTGTTAATACAAGGCCAGAATCATACAAAATAAATTCCTTAGTTAGCTGTTTACTGTGAGGTTTGTAAGGAATCTTACAGGCTATGATAATAAAGAGTAGAGAGTAATTCAACTATAATCTAAACAAAATGTTTATGAATGAAATGGAGACACCAATGGTGATAACTAACATATTGCAAGCAGTATTAGACAAAAAGATTAAAAATGATTACATGACATGAAAGAAGTTTAGTGTAAATTCTTACTTGATATGAAAAGGAAATGACTTCTGCATACTGTTTGGAGTCACAGTTCATTGTCTTCTTAAAAGTACTGTTATCAGAGACTGTTTTTCAACATTAAATATTTCAGTGTCAACAGTGTGCTATTCATATTGTGTAGAAAAGCAATCTGTATAAATGTTTTGTTCTGTTTCTTTTTTCTTTATCATAAACACACTTTATTCATAAGAACATCTTGTATATGAGTTATTTGTCTTGATAACAACTGAATGACTGCAGAAATAGTCTGTGAAATGACTACATATATTAAGTTTATATAAATAAAACTGATGTTTATGACAGGTTGGCAGAGTGAAGAGATCATAACACATATACATTAGATCTTCAGAGTTATGTAGATGTCTTCAAAACAGAAGTCACCCAGAGGAACGTGATATAGTAGAGAAGAGTCTTTTGTACAGTTAACATGTAGGTAGGAAAAGGCAGATCAGTCAGGGAAGACTGTATAAATTAGGATGGAACAGTAATAGGTCCAGGAGAGTTTAGAAAGATAAGAAGAATGGGCACATGACTTAGTTTAGTAATGTGATCCCAGAGGAGAATCCTTTAGTGCTATATCATAAACACACAAAGGGATTTGCACTTACTCTATATGTATATTTATATATTAAAAATGAGTGTCCAGTTCAGATTAAAACTTCCCTGGGAAAAGCAGAAGGTGTTGGTAAAAATATTTTTCTATGAGACAGCTACAATTCTGTGACAATATGATTTGGCAGGCATTTTAGTTAGTGCTAATGTTATCATCTGTATGATGTGATTGTTCTCTAACAGTAGCATCTTTTTTGATCTACTGGATCAGAAATTACCACACCTCTTGTTGGCTTAGTAATTACATAGAGCACAGTTACCTTTGTATAGCATAATTTGTTTCTTAAGAAACAGGGAGGAAACCTACTTTTGTTTCATGGACTTCCTCTCGAGACGCTGGAGTGTGGATGGAAGCAGTGTGGCATGGGCTCAGTGTCCTGTACTTGATCCAACTGGTATTGAAATATTTCATGTCCTGCAAGAAATTAAATGATTTAGTTAACTGTGGATTCAGAATTGAGTAGAAACAACATGCTATGTTTGATTATTCCTACATTTTTGATATTTAAGAACAAAAATGGAAACAGTGCAATAATGGAAACACCATCTGCTTACCTTTCATTCCCCTTCCATATGCAATGTACTCGATCGTCATCTCAATCTCTTCCCTTGTACTGTACTTGCTAATGTTATTGTTTGGAAAGAAAGCACTAAGATGCACCCAAACTTCTAATACTTACATCTTTAAGTATCAGTTTTTCTAGGCTGAGTGTCATAGAATTTTTACTATATATCCATATTTAAAATAATTATTTTTATTGGCACAAACTGATTTTTTTAAAATAAGAACTGATCATTTTTAACTTGGCTCTCAAGTTTAACCAAGGGTCAGTACAATAAAAAGTTCATGATAAATGTAGTTATCATGTTGTTACAATCAGCAATTAACCATTCAATTCCAGTTACATTTTAAGGAAATATTCAGCAATGAATGAAGTAAGAATTCACATAAATATTTAAAATTTTTATACTAATGATATGAAGGATGTACTTGCATAAAATATTTCTTAAGAAATACAAATTACTTAATTCTAACTGTCAAAGAATTTAAAAGAGTTAAAGCGTTCTTAGAAATGTTGTGCAGTTGGAAGATAAGGAGAGTAGAATAAGGAAGGGGTATGAGAAAACTAGTACGAGAAAATAACAATGGGAATATATATTCCCTATATAGAGAGAGATATGAAATCCATATGCTCAATTTTCCATGGACATTTGCTTTGTTGTTTCCTCACTGACAGGTCCTGATAGATGAGTTATCTCCCTGAGGGAGAGGGAATTTATTGTGTATCCAAAGTAGCCCTTCAATTTCACTAAGACTCCCAATGCTGAAAATCATAAGCTGGGATTGTTTGCATTTACAAGCTTATCTGTAGCTGTTTTGTTTTATTATGTTTTTCACTGTTTACATGATTTCAATTTGATTAGGTTTATTTCTCTCCACTCACCCAACTAACTTCACTTCCCCTGTACTAGTTATCTTCAGATCAGTAAGTCAGGAATGCTCATCAAGACAGAACCCGGGGTATATGACCATACAACCAAAAATTCCGGTGAAGAAATTCAAAGTTGTTATTGTTAAAGTTAGTAAAGGAAAATTCGAAATATCATTGAATTCTTTATAGTTTTTGAGATTTCTATGAAACTTCATATTTTGCCCTTAGCATTTTGCTATATGATTCTATTACTTATAAATTGAATAAATTGAATTGGATACATGACTCATTCCAATTTATTTAGTGATTAGCTATGTGAAGGTAATTTTAGAAAAGAAACCAGAGGCAAGGATATTACTTACAAATTCATGATATAAATCTGAGGCCAGGAAATATGCGGCATGAGCCTGAATAACAGCTCGATAATACGGGTCTACAGTAGACACAGAGCCAGTTGGTTTGGAGGCCACATGCTCCCAAAGGAGCAGATTTGACACCAGCAGCAACATGCATACCCCTGCTGTCAGAGAAATGACAATGAGGTGATCTATACAAATCAGGTTACAACAGTTAAACAAGCTGGGAATGTGTTCTGAGGGCCCTCTGCTATGTGATTTGGGTTGATATACCTTAATAGAGCATTCATATTTACAACTGGTAAAATACAGAGATAGCTATATTTTTCCAGTAAAAGTTTGACATGAGGGAGACTTTTCACAGTTTGCATTTGCTCCAAAAGAGCTTCTCAAGTTTGCAAACACATGGAGTTTGATTTAACATGAACCACAGCCTTCAAGTCATTATCTGCATATATCTGAAATTCTAGAGAATTTATTTGTCTTTCATTTTATTAAATATGCTATTATTGTAACTAATTCATTTTCCTTGTATATATCACTTAAGACTGAAATGATTTGATAGTTTATTCAGGTTGATTTATGTGAGCAGATACCCAAGCTGGGCAAGCAAATTATTTATAACTTCCTATTTCTGTGCTTGAGGCAGTTTACCACTTTTTTATTCTCATTTTCTCAATATACACTAATTTCTTATGATATAAATTGAACACTTTGAGGTGTATTATTATTATTATTATTATTATTATTATTAGTTTTTCAAGACAGGGTTTCTTTGCGTAGTTTTGGTGCCTATCCTGGATCTTGCTCTGTAGACCAGTCTGGCGTTGAACTCATAGAGAACTGCCTGGCTCTGCCTTCTGAGTGTTGGGATTAAAGATGTGCACCACCACCATGCAGCTGAGTTGAATTATTTTTAGTCTAGACTGTGACTTTTGAAATGGAAGAGATTATAAAACTGATGACTCTTAAGTATCAGTAATGGTGTCCCATTTTACACTCTGTTCATTAAGACAACACAATATAACTCTGAGAATTGCTTGTGTCTGCAACACAAGGAAGGTTGTATTTAAAAAATCTGAGGTCATACTTATTTAAGCAAGTAGAATATAGAGAGGTCTTTCAGCTGTGTGCTGACTTGTCTCTAGAGTAAGCATAATCAAATATTAGTCCCCTCCAAAATACATAGCAGATCACACCAAAGAAAATCTACTCTACAAACAATCTTGATGTAATATACACTAAGGGTTACATAGACTCTAAGAGGTACCCAGTGAATGGCTACTTACCATTTGGTAAAGTCAAAGCAAGCGGCATCTTTGAGATGATCCACCACAGTATGAACTTCAACTCGGGAAAGCTGCTTCACCTGAGTGCTGCCTTCAGTCAACTTTCCACCTCCCATATATACCACCAGATTGTAGCCAAAGCCCGACCTAGCTGGGGGCCAGATTGAATCTGTGTCTATAAATCTGCCACATTCTTCCCTCAGGGTTTATTAACATCCTCTTTACATTTACCACAGTTATATGTTAATATGTGTCACACTGCATTTTCCCCAGAAGGTCTATAGAATGCAAGTCATTCTCCAAATCAGAAAAGCCACCTCTGTTCATTGGTTACTTATTTTCAGGTAAGCAGAAAAAAATACTTATTCCCCAATTCTTTTCCCTAGTTAAATGTCTTATATGTCTGTCCTGTCTTCTGCAATGTTTCCTAGTGTTTCTGGTAATGATAAATGGTTTCCATAATCTACCCTCTCCACATAAGTCAACCATTAACACTGTAAAATATTTGTCTCAATAAACACAGTAATAGTTCCAGTAATCAACAGGTCTAAACACAAATATTTAGAAGGCATTTTGACAAGAACTTCATACCCATTGATGAAAAGTCTACTTATAAATGCAGATCATGACATTTTTAGGCACCTTATTTTTGCTGTCTTAAAATATAACATATTGATTGCTTTATGTGTCTTGAGACTTAGAACATATCTGATAATTGTTGGTTGCAATGGCAACTGCTGTGCCATGGTTTTCCTACTTACTACACTCTATCATTGTTGCTGATGGCTGTATCATGTGACTGAATTATAGCAATTTTAGGCAATTATCCTGAAATTGTCTATATAGTGACCAGGATCATCATGAAAGGTATTCCAAGTTGTCATAGATCCTATATCATAGAATCTCAAAATTTTCATTTTGCTTGAGCAAAATATTCAGTTTCTTTAGCAATTGGACTAACCATTTATTTCTGCTGTGCAAATAACACCAGAGGCAGCAGCTTGGATAAAGTTTTGGTATCAAGTACCTCACAGGAAAAATATCTGGAGAAGAAACCAACTTTGACACTGGGATTTCAATTAACTTATATATATATATTTGGCATTTCTTATTCTGGGCCTCATGAGTCCCTTGTATAATTTTATTTTCACTACTGTGTTTATTGTTTTTCAAGATGTTTTACAAAACCAGTAAGACATTCAGAGCATAGCTCTATTTCATGGAGCAATTAGATTTGGTAGACAGTTTGAGTTAATGTGAAATGTTATTGATATTGAGAATCTGTCAGAATAAAAATAAAATAATAACAAATTCTACTGGAGTATGAAAAAACACATGTTTATCAACTATTAAGGGAGAAAGTTGATTATGTGAGAATGTACAGGAGAAACTATTCCAGCTATCTATAATCTACCATTATAACATCTGCCTCGTCTTGGAATTTTGAATTTTACTGCACCTCAAAATTTAAAAAAGAATTTGAGGGGATGCTTAAGTACATTATGGGGTCAAGTAGAACCACATCCTTCTAGGTTCTACTACTTTCACTGAACCCTCAAGCTCCATTAAGGGCTGAGACATGAACTACAGAAGTCTGGTGACTACAGCCTGTTTATTAATAAAATTATTTACTTAGAAACCCAATAATAACTTTAAAATTTCCATCTTAACATCTTCCTTTACTTACAATGACATAAGTTTGCCTATAAATCACCCTGAAGTATACCTCTATATTATATAAACACAAATCAACATAACCCATTCCCTTTCATATTCTTAATACAAGAGGGATATTTTCACAGTATACTTTGATGCCTTAGTATCTGCTTGACCTAAAGCCACTCTTATGACATTTAGATTCCAAAGAGAGACTTTTCCCCCCCAGCCCATCTTGATTGTTTAAATACTTGGATCATCCATAATCTCTCTATGGTAATCACCATCCTCTGGTTTAGTTCTGATTTCTGATTATAATCTAACCAAAGTGACTGTGCCCTACTCTTTGGCTATCAAACTATCACTTTTTTTCACTGACACATTATAATGTATTCATTAGTTATGTAGCAGTTTTGCTCAGTAGCAATCCCCAAAAAGATGAGAAGTTCCTGTCCTCTGTCTACCCAGAGTATAACTCTGCAGATCAATAGTATTTAAATTTCTTATATCCTGCAATTGGTTTTCTGCATTAGAGCAGGGACAATATGGGGGTCACATAATCTTCAAGGGAGTGACAATTTCTCAGCATCACAGTCAGACTTAGATATGTTCTCAACTGTGTCCTAAATAGTTTTAGAAGTTGTAGGATCTCCCCAGGCATGGGTGGAAGGAGAAATTTACATTTTGCACTCTCTCCCAGTTCAGGCAGAAGGTAAAGAACAAAATCAGGCTCATTTTCCTTTACTAATTCTTTTTTACTTAATTTCTGATGAAATTAGAGAAACTGATATTATTAGTTTAAGGATCCCCTGCACATAGACAGCTTTGCTCTAAGCTCACCATCAGGACAGTTAATGACCAATTATCACTGTGATCATTTTCAGGGAATTCTTTAATGTTTATCAGGTTTTTTTCTGGTGTTCTGATGTAAGACTAAGGCTGTAACTGTTACATCCATGCACTTTTGTTGAATAAGTGCATATGCACACCCGCGCGCACACATAGACACCCACACACAACCTTTGATTTTGTGGTGCTCTAAGGTGTTTATTATCTTTATTTATGTGTGTTTGTGAGTATACGTGTGCACTTATACTGGCCTGAGAATAGCCATGGCATCATTCTCAGAAATACTGTTAACCTCACTTTAAAAAGTTGCCTTGCTAAGCTGAACATCACTAATTAGGATAAAAAGAATGGATAGACATTCAGGGATCTTTGAGTGTCTTTCTCCCCAGTGGTAGGATTCAAGTTCAAGTCACCATACCAGGTGCTATCATTTCTGAGGATCAAATTCAGGTCCTTGTGTTTATAGTGTAAACAGTTCACAGACAGTGCCTTCCACAATAGCGTGATGATTTACATGTATAGAATGCTGTGGTTGCTGAATATCATGATTTGAAGAGGTATAGAAAATTCTGTGTTGAACTTGATATGTACTTTTTTCTTTTGACAATTTGTAAACAATGTACATTTAATAATTTGATTGAATATTTTGCTTAATTGTTTTTTTCTGTGTGACAGTAAATTTCCAGTCTTCATGCAACAGAAAAAGATTCTCGCCAGATGGTGGTGGCGCATGCCTTTAATCCCAGCACTCGGGAGGCAGAGGCAGGCGGATCTCTGTGAGTCGAGGCCAGCCTGGGCTACCAAGTGAGTTCCAGGAAAGGCGCAAAGCTACACAGAGAAACCCTGTCTCAGAAAACCAAAAAAAAAAAAAAAATTGCCAGTCTTCATGCAACAGAAAAAGATTCTGAGGATTCTACTTAGTCTTTTGTGGTATTCTTATGTTTAATTTTTTAAATCTTTATTTCCTCAATTGTTTTGTCAAAGTTATGTAGAATCATCTTACAGAGTATACTTTATGTGGAGTTCTACAAAGTCAAACATCTCTTGTTTATCCATTTCCACTAAAATTATATCCTTCTATCTTATTGAGCTGCCTATTAAGAAAAAGAATCATAAAAGGGATATGAACAATATGTCTTAAGAAGGTGTGAAAAATTCCTTTCTTCTCAGAACCTCATTCAGCTGAGGTAGGAAACAGTTCCACAGCTTCAGGAAGACCCTGAAGTTTATCACATTTAGTAGGATTCTCCATGGCAGAATGTATGCACTAGGAAGACTACAGGGAGACACTTCCA
The DNA here is from genome assembly GCA_902168325.1 of Peromyscus nudipes. Taxonomy (NCBI): domain Eukaryota; kingdom Metazoa; phylum Chordata; class Mammalia; order Rodentia; family Cricetidae; genus Peromyscus; species Peromyscus nudipes. The sequence goes on from CABHPH010136242.1 coordinate 22,935, forward strand.
GACAAGTTAAGCTGACCAAAACACTCTCAGGCCTGCTGTGCTCCATGGAGACAGAGAAGCAGCTGGATGAACTAGGAGAGTGCCAGACCTATCAGACTGACTGAAAATCAGCTACACAACCTTTGAGCTGCCGACATAGTATGTGTTGTGCTGTAGTTTTCTAGTTCCCCTGAGGTTTCATCCATCCTGGACTGAGCTTGGGGAGATCTAACTCTCCTCTGTAATGTCCTCCTGTCTGTAACCTTTCACTAGTACTAGTGCATTTAAGCACAGTAACATGTTTATTCCTTTGAGAAATACAAATAAAAAATTCTTTGGGATTCCATCTAACACGAGACAGAGGAGCCAGGATCAATACATATGACAGCTCATTCCAAACTTAGTGTAAGAGGAACACTCATGCATTTTTGAGGGGAATGCAAACTTGTTGGCTACTATTGACATCAGTGTGGCAGTTCTTCAGGAGTTTATATATTGCTCTACCCTAAAATCCAGCTTACTTTTTTGTGCAAATACCCTAAGAATTCTGCATCCTACTACAGAGGTACTTGATCAACAGTTTCATAGATGCTCTATTTATAAAACCAGAATGTGGAAGCAGATGAGATATGTTAATAGGCAAAAGAATTAAGAAAATGTGGTACATGTACATCATCGAATATTACTCAGGTGTTAAAAAAAATAAACGTCATCCAGAGTAAGATAACCCATACCCAAAAAGAAAAAATACGGTATGTAATGGTATACATGTGGATGTTAGTTGTTAAGTTTTTGATATGCAAGCTACAGTTCATGTAACCAGAGAAACTTGGTATAGAGTAAGAGAGTATGAGGAGGTTTGGATCACTGTAGGAAGGGATATAGTATTATTACATATGGATGGATGGGAAGAAAGATATTGGAACTGGAGTATCAAAAGGGGAATGGAGGGAAGAGCGGACAGGTACAGAATACAGTGAGAGACACCTAAAATTTAAGGCCATTTGAGGGATTGTATAGAAATACAATGTAGCTGAAGTTTCCTTAAATATATTTATATATGAAGTTTATATATATGAAATCACCAGCTTACAAGGAAGAGTAGCCCTAGACGTTTCTTGTCATCAAATAAAGCTTCCAATTCTGATTCTGGTAATGGATTACATCTAACTGAATTATTTGCCAAATGGACCCCATGAGAAATCCCAAACAAACCAGGCTATCACTAAGGCTATTGGTGGATCAATCCCTGAAGAAACCTACATAGCTTATTGAACATGAAGAAGTTAACCTGGTGCCTACCTAAGGCCTTCATTTCTATGGGGTTAGTAGTGTTCATAGAACTGGAAGGTACTTTGCATGCTTTTATAGGGAAAGTTTCCTTTTCCTCATTACAAAAGGGAAATAGAAAAAATATTTATTAAACATCTATGATGATTACCCTTGGGTTCAAAGAAAGGAAACATGATTCAAATTTCTCTTATGAATATCTGCTAAGGCAAGTGATTTTCTGACCAATTTTGAATATTTAAAAACAGGTAAGAAATAGAATGAAAGGGTATAAAGGGAGGAATCCACAGGGATCCCGTGCTGTTGCTGCTCCACTTTGGAGTGGTCCTGATGCCTGTGACACTGCACAGGAAGGGGCACCATTCTTTGAGCAAATTTCCTTTAGCAAGATTCTCTCAGGGTTAAGGGACCATCCAGAGAAGTTTAAAAGAATGACATTCAAGGCAAAGCTCTTGGGGTGAGAGCAGAATCTAGCCAGGGGATGTACCCTAATTAAGATGCTATCTTTTGATGGTTCCCCAGTGGATGTGGTGGGACAACACTAGTGTGCCTAAAAGAGAATCACCTGGTACTCAGGAATTTTACTTGAGCCCCAGGAAATAAAACTCATTAGTTATCGATTTAATATATCAGAACTTTACATTTGTCTGTATCTTCTGAATTCTGGGAAATTCACAGGCATAGATATTCAGAAGGGAAAAATGCAGAGAAACTGGAAAAACATAAAGTCAGCCTTCCCAATATGTGGCCTTAATTACTGGAGGAAGAATGAAGAGTGTAAAAAAAAAAAAAACCTGCATAGGAGATGAAATAGTGTCAGAACCACAGAAATCCAAACATTAGTTCTGCTGAAAATGGCCCTAAGGAGGACATGGCTGCAGATGCAAAGATACTGGAGGAATTTTAGAGCTCATTTTTACATCTTTTCTAATACGTTTTGAAACATGTAAAACAAATGGCACTGAGGGGGAGTGCAATAGTATATAACACATATTGGATGGTATTGGTCTGAAATTTTGTACACAGAATGGTTGCCTTTGTCCTCAGATGTCCATCTTCTTGATACAACAGATCTACTGGGTAATAACAGTCTCTTGCCTGATTTAAAATAATTTTCATAGATCCATTCACTATGATTCTAATATAAACAGCCTACTGACTTATTTGGTTTTCAAACTCCACTTATTTTGAACATTTTTAGAACATCACTAAAAACCGATAAAATTTCACTTTGATTCTGTTGTTTCTGAAAAATCAGATTTATTTTATAAGAAGAAATCCGTTATAGCCATGAATGCATAGAAAAGACAAATTTTAAAAGGTACTGGTTAAGAAATGACCATGTTAGCAGGACATTCCAGGGATAAGCACTCATTTTACTTTCATAAAAACAATGCAGCACATCTAGAGCTTGAGATAACTGTCAACCTTATTAGTATCTCTTTTCAGGCAGCGGCACAGGTTATAAAAAGGCAAAAAGGCAAATGTCTTCATAAGATGACTTCAAGTCACCCAGACCTGACCAGGCAGTGTGGTCATTTTCTTGAACTACATACTGACTCTAAACATCAAATGGGCAGGTATTATTGACATTATTACCAGCAGTATTTCGTTATCACTTTCTGTATCCATGTTGGTGTGCAAATGTGTATATATATACATACACATATGCATTTGCATATATTTGCATACATTTGCATATATTCCCTTTACACAAGAATTCTGGAATTGGAGTCAGGTCCTCAAACATTCAAGGAAGGGACTCACAGACATGAGACCCAGTTCCAGTGCAAATCCTTCAAAAGATTTAATGATATCTTGTAGAAAATAGAAGAGTAGAAAGTGTCAATGAGGAATCATGCATTTCCAGTTAATAATCATTGTCCTAGAAGGGGGACTGGTATATCCATATCCAAGTAGGCAGACTGTAAACCAGCCAATTATTTCTTGAAAGTAGATACGGATTTAACTAAAGGATGATAGAAGCAATAATATCAACCTTCTCACTTTGCAGATTTTTACATATTCTCAGTGCTTTACCTGATGTATCCTTCATACTACATGGGTTCTGCTATAGTAATTAACCTGATTCTTTTATAACTCTCAGCTGTATGTATTTTATATGTTATATTCCTTTTCTGAATCCTTAATGCTTGATTATTATGTCATCTAATGTGTTAAGCTGCAGAAGATCTAGGCAATGACTGTCATGAGTTAAGAAGTGTCCACACCATCAAAAAAATTCTCTCTCAAATTACTATGCAGTACAGCTACTTTCTATTGAGACCAGTGCATTGTGAAAGTGTTATCAAAGAACCTTAGAGAAAGTTGGGTTTGCAAGCAGTCCTTGACCAGCTTAACTGTCCATGAATTGGAGAGTTTAATATCACTCTTACAAATGAAATATTTTAAAATTCATTTGCCATTTTAAAAAATGCCAAAAACCTGTAGAAATGGCTTGCCCTGCTGTATATGGTCTTGAGTCCTTCCAGAAGTCCATGATTCCTGTCCTTTACACTGAAGGCTCTTTTCAATATATTATTAGAAGCTCCTGAGAGATTGGCTACTGCAGACACCAGATATTTTAGTGATTCTGTATGATGTCCTTGTTCTCTGACAGCTGCATCTTCCCTCATCTGTTGGCTGTGAAATTACCACACACTATAGGGTCTCACAGAAACACACAGCACAGCAATCCTCTGCCTAACTTCACTTGTTTAGTGAAACCTGGAAATAAATCTACTTTTATTTTTTGAATTTGTGCATAGTTCTCTGGTGGACAGATGGAAAGATGTGACGCATGCTGAGCATCCTGTCCCTTAACCAATTTCTTTGCAAACTTTAAATCCTGGAAGAAATTAGATGATTCAATTTATGGGGTTTTAGAATTAAAAGGGAAAAAAAAAACATGACCAGAACTTGAATGGATTTGACGAACCTTATATTCATAACAGTTTATAACTACTCAAAATAGAAAAAGATTTTTAAAAAGAAACATCCACTCTCTATTTTCTTCGCTTTACATATTCAAACTGATTTATTAGCCTCTGGCCTAATTCTGTCTTTACTATTGTTTTTCCTTCCTAAATGATATTGTTTGAAAAGAAAGCACTAAAAAGTACTCAACTTCCAAATCATTTAGGTTTTTGTTTTAAAGTGTATTCCTTTATTTATAAAAAGATTAAGGACAAAATGAAAGGTATAAGTTAGAAACTAACATGGATTTACTTGGACACAAAATTTTAAAACGTAAGTATCACAGAGTCCAGGGTTTTTTTTTTTTTTTTGAGTTAGGATTTCTCTGTATAAAAATCTCGGTGTCCTGGAAATCACTTTATAGATGATGCTGACCTGGGACTCAAGAGAGTTCCAAAGAGTGTCTGCATCTGCCTTCTGAATTAGGATTAAAGGCATGTGCCACTACACCTGGGCTAGTAAGATAGCTCAGCCATTAAAGCTAAGCTCACAACCAAAAGAAGAATCTATGTATTAAGACCAAGCACTCACTGGTTTCATAAATTACCAAGAATAGTTAGTACACATTTAGTTATAGAGGACAATACCTCTCATATGTATTCTTTATGGAAAATTCTTACTGCTTTATCCACTTGAATACCTAATCTGATGTTTAGTAGGTATTCTTCAAACACAAAATGACTGTTATTTTTCTGCCTTTAATATACTCTAAATTATTTTTCGCAGTGATTAGAAAACTATCTTTCTATTTTCAGGCCCAAACTTTTCAATCAGCTTTGCCAATATCCTTCAGTATTATCCATAAAAGGAATGAGTGTACATGTTAAAATGGAAAGCTAATCTAAAATGTAATCAGGTCTTAAAATCACTGCCATGTTTATTGATGCTTTATTCATAATAGGCAGAAACTGGGAAGATCTAAGAAGGCCTTCAACAAAAGAACGGACATAGATAATGTGGTACATTTACACATGGAATGTTACTCAACTGTTCACAAAATAACATATTGAAATTGCAGACAAATGGATGGAATTAGAAAACTAAACCTAATGAGCTCAGTAACACAGACACAGAAAGATAAATATGGTATCCACTCACTTATAAGTGGATATTATTTATTAAGTAACTCATAACCAACCACCAAGCTATAATCTGTAGACCCAGAGAGGTTAGGTAAAAAGGAAAGGTCTGGAGGGGTGCATTGATCTTCCTGGAGAGAGAAATAGAATAGATTTTCATGGGCAGGCTGGGATGAGGTGAGGACTGGAGTTGGTGATCACATGGTGGGGAAATGGGGTAGAATGAGAGAGTTCTCATTGAGGTTTTTATGTATTAGCCTTTTGTAGGATTTTAGCTTTTAGTCATAAAATTGCTATTATTAATTTGTATTTACTGGTATCTTATTTATCACTGGAATAAAACTTTTGTTTTTTTTTATTATGAATTGTGAATTTATAATATTGTTCTCCAATATCACCAAGTCTTTCTTTATATCTGTAGCAAACAAAGTTCACTATACACATATAATTCATCACTATTGATATAATCAACACAAGGTGTTCCATTGTGTAATGGTTAGCACTCTGTAGTCTGATATAATCAACAATTAATCCTAAAATTCTAGGAACTTTTTAAGTAAATGTTTAGTTAAGAGTGAATGAGGAATTCATTAAATATTATTAAAAGTTTATATATTAAACAATTGAAGACAATATTTGCTTTGGTTACTTATTATTTAAAAATGTGAATTATTTAATTATAACCATCAGAATGCTCTTAAAATTTAATGGGTTCCTAGAAACATTGTGCATGTGAAAGATTGTGAATGAAGAATAGGGAATTTTATAAAAAAAAATCTACTGACTACAAGTACCAATAGGAAATTTTATTCCTTACATCTAGGGATATATCTAGATTACGGATTCGGAGTTAAACTCTTCTTTGTGCTTTCCTCATTGATAGACCTTGAAAAAATCACTTTCATCCATAAAGAAGGAAGAAAGTATTTCTTTTCTAACCTGTCCATCTATTGCATTAATACTCTCACTGCCAAATCCTTCAACCATAATTTTTAGCGTTTAATATTTTAGGAGTAACTCTTTTCTTTTTATTTTTCCTTGATTATGTTTATGTAGATTCAATTAACTCTGGTTATATTCTCTCCACACAGCTACCTATAGTGCAGTTCTCCTGCACTCGATATATTCAGAACTATGGGTAATGAATGCCCACAAAGACTGAACCCCTGAGTATGTAGCCAGAAAATCACAGTTCTTCTCTAGAATTATTTCTTTTTTCTATTTTGTTATTTAAGAATGCCCTTCAACCGAAGAATGGATAAATAAACTGTGGTACATATACACAATGGAATACTACTCACCAGAGAAAAACAATGACATCATGAGGTTTGCAGGCAAATGGAGGGATCTAGAAAAAATCCTCCTGAGTGAAGTAACCCAGACTCAGAAAGACAAACATGGTATGTACCCACTCATAGGAGAATACTAGTTGTGGAACAAGGATGACTGGACGTCTACTCACAACACCAGGGAGACAGGACCCCAAGAAAGACACGGGGATCGCCCAATGACGGAGAAATGGATGATATCTACATGAACAGTCTGGACATGAGTGGGGGTAATGAGGGTCGAGGGTCAAGGGAAAGAGAACTTGGGGGAGCGGGAGATCCCAACTGGATCAATATCAGAGAGGGAACACAAGGAATGTTCATGGTAAATGAAGACCACATGAGAATAGGAAGAAGCAAAGTGCTAGAGAGGCCCACAGAAATCCACAAAGATGCCCCCACAATAGACTGCTGGCAATAGTCGAGAAATAGCCCGAACTGACCTCCTCTGGTGATAGGATGGCCAAACACCCTAATTGTCATGCTAGAAACCCCATCCAATGACTGAGGGAACTGGATGCAGATATCCAAGGTCAGGCCCTGGGTGGAGCTCCGGGAGTCCAATTGGCGAGAAGGAGGAGGGTTTATGTGAGCAAGAGTTGTTGGGACCAGGGATGGATGGAATGCAGGGATGAGTGGCCAAACGAATGGAAACACATGAACTGTGAACCAATGGCTGAGGGGCCCCCAACTAGATCAGGCCCTCTGAATGGGTGAGACAGTTGATTGGCTTGATCTGTTTGAGAGGCATCCAGGCAGTTGGACCGGGTCCTGTGCTCAGTGCATGAATTGGCTTGTTTGAAACCTGAGGCTTAGCAGAGAAGCTTGGCTCAGCCTGGGAGGAGGGGACTAGACCTGCCTGGACTGAGTTCACCAGGTTGATCTCAATCCTCGGGGGGGGTGGGCTGGGGGGAGGGGGCAGGGCGGGAAGGGGGAGAACGGGGGACTCTACGGCTGATATGTAAAATTGAATTATATTGTAAAATAAAATAAAATAAATTCAAAAAAAGAATTTATTTATTCATTTTACATATCAATTCCAGATACCACTCTCATCTCTCCTCCCACTCCCCCAGCTTTCCCCCTCTCCATACCCCTATAACCCCTCATCAAAACTTAAGGACTCACATGGGAGTCAGCAACGCTTGGTACATTCAGTTGAGGCAGGACCAAACACCTCCCACCTGTCTCAAGGGTGAGCAAGGCTTCACATCATAGGGAATGGGCTCTAGAATGCCAGCTAATGCACTAGGAATAGATTACTGATCCCACTGCCAGGGGCCCCTCAAGCTACACAACTGTCTCCCGTATGCAGAGGGCCTAGTCTGATCCTATGCAGGTTCCATAGCTGTTGGTCTAAAGTTCGTGAGTTCCTGAGAGCTTGGTTCAGTTGTCTCTGTAGATTTCCTCATCATGATCTCAATCCTTCTTGCTCTCATAATCCCTCTTCCCTCTCTTGGAGGCCTTACCCTATTGGAGGAGGGGATGAGGGATGTGTCACGGGTGGGGGGTGGGGTGGGTGAGGATATGAGGAGCAGGAGGAGGGATGAGAGAAGGATCTGTGGTTGGTATGTAACAGAAATATTACAAATAAAAAATACTTTTCCTTGAAAAATACATCTCTTTCATTGCTTTCTCAATCCATGCCTCCCCCAGCTCGACCACCCCATTCTCTCAAGTTCTTATCCCCCACCCCTTCCACTAATAATGTGGAGGGATACAAGATTAACTCAACAAAAATCAGTAGACCTCCTATATACAAATGATAAATGGGCCAAGCAAGAAATCAGAGAAACATCACCTTTTACAATAGCAATAAAAAATATAAAATACTTTATGGTAACTCTAACCAAGCAAGAGAGAGTGCTATATGACAAGAATTTTAAGTCTTTGAAAAAAGAAATTGAGGAAGATATCAAAAGAATGTAAATATATCCCATGCACAAGGATAGGTAGAACCAACATAATAAAAAGACAATCTTCTTTAATCCCAGCACTCGGGAGGCAGAGCCAGGTGGATCTCTGTGAGTTCAAGGCCAGCCTGGGCTACCAAGTGAGTTCCAGGAAAGGCGCAAAGCTACACAGAGAAACCCTGTGTCAAAAAAACAAAAAACAAACAAACAAAAAAAAGACAATCTTACCAAAAACAATCGACAGATTCAATTCAAACCTCATCAAAATTCCATCAGAATTCTTCACGGACCTGGAAAGAAGAATACTCAACTTCATGTGGAAAAAGAAAAAAACTCTGGGATTCTTTTAAGAATTGGTATCTAAGAATTCGAATTCAAGTTGTTATTGTTAAAGTTATTCTAGGAAAACTTGAAATATTTTATTCTTTATACATTCTTGAGATTTCATGAAACTCTCTGTTGTGCCCATTCCACATTTTAGTTTCCGACTCTTTCTGTTACTTATACAAGTGTATGATTTGGAATTGGATACATGACTCATTCCAATTTAGTTAGTTTAACTTCCTGAAGATCCTTTTAGATAAGAGTCCAGAAGCAAAGGAAGCACTTTCCAATTCATGGGACATTTTTGTGGACAGGACATTTGCACTGTGTGGTAGTATTGTGTTCCCCAAAATATTGTGTACCCTAATAAATTTATCAGGGGTCAGAGAACAGACAGCCACTAGATACAGAGGCTAGAAAATGGTGGCACTCACGCCTTTAATCCTAGCATTCCAGAGACAGAAATCCCTCTGGATCTCTGTGAGTTCAAGGTCACATTAGAAAGAGCCAGGCATGATGACACACGCCTTTACTCTCAGGGAGTGATGGCAGAAGGCAGAAAGATATATAAGGCATGAGGACCAGGAACTAGAAGCATTTGGCCTGGTTAAGCATTTGGCTGCTTAAGCTTTCAGGCTTCTAGCAGCAGTTCGGGTGAGACACATTCTGGATGAGGGCTCAGGGCATCCAGTCTGAGGAAACAAGACCAGCTGAGGATCCGGCGAGGTGAGGTAGCTATGGCTTTTTCTGTCTCTCTGATCTTCCAGTGTTTACCCCAATACCTGGCTCAGGTTTGATTTTATTAATAAGAACTTTTAAGACTCCTGCTACAGCACTGTGAGACTCTTAACCACCAAACAATCCAGGTCTTCAGTGGACACAAGGAATCCTTTTGGAGGCTACATTCTCCCAAAGGAGCAGATTTGACACCAGCAGCAACAGGTGCATTTCTGCTGTCAATGAAACAACAACATGATCAACTGAAAAGAAGCTGAAACTATTAAATTATCTTGGATTGTTGTTACTCTGAGGGCCCTCTGCTACATGATTTGGTTTTCTATATTGGCAGAGGGTATACACTTTTACACCTAGGAAAATAAAGAGTAAAAGTTGCATTTCCCAGTACAGAACAGAGTATAAAATTTTGGAGACTTCCCACAATCTGGACTTGCTCTGGGAGAACTAAACTTGCAAATAGGTGAAGTTTTGATTATCTGAGCCAGTCTTCATGTCATTGTGTACACATGTCTGCGAGTATTGGGAATTTATGACTATCTTACTTTTCACTAAATGAACTTTATGATTGTAACTCACTCGTTACCCTTGTATGTACCATTTTAGACCAGATGGTATGATGGTACCAGTCTTGGATTCTTTTTAGCATTTCTTTTGACATATTCCAAACTACTAAAGATACAAACCTATCATTGTCTACATTAGACTTCATAAATGAATGCTTGTTCCAGTTGATTTATTTATGCCCACATATCCAAGACCTGGGAACACTAATTAATTATAACTTCCCGTTTCTGTACATAAGGCAATTGAGCCATTCATTTAATCTTGTATTCTCCATAAACCTTAAAAGCTCAATAATGTAAGTAGATCATTTTGAGTTGTATTAAATTTTGTTCTGGAAGGTGACGGTTGCAATGGAAGGTATTAAACAGCTGATGCTTCTTAGATACTAGTAACATTGTCCTCATTTTCCCTCTTAATATACACCAATGCAAAATAACTGTAAGCATTGTCATGTGTCTGTACAACAAGGATGATTCTCATTTGAAAGCCACTGATTTCAAAGTTAATTTAGCAAATACAACCCAAAAATGATCTCATCATTATGTTGCCATGTCTCCAGAGGAAGCACGATCAAATAACAGTTTACAGAGTTATACAACTGACTGTACCAAAGACAATACGCTCTGGAACAAATATGTTTTGGTAGCATTTTCTTAGTGGTACAAAGATGAATGACTACTTTCTGGATCCTGCAAGAGTCAAAGACAGCATCATCTCTGATATTTCCCACACAGTATTGGTTCCAACTCAGTTGTAACATACATTATATGGTTGTGAGACCACAGGTTGCATATTGACCAAGTATTTTTACTCAGGCAACTCAAAAATGGCTGAACAGTTGCCATCTCGGTATCTACCATGACTTACATTAACATGAGATGTATACATTCCAGAATGAGCCAACCCTCAATATTATATAAGCATGAATCTGTATAGCTCATTCTTTTTAGTATTCTTTTTCTCGAGGGAAATTATTACAATATATTTTGGTGCCCCCAGACCTGTTTGAATTCAAATAAATATTGTGCCATTTAACTTCCTTTTCTTTTCTAAGTCCAAATGTTTGCTTTAATACTTGAATCATAGAAAGCTATCAAACTGCCCCCCTTTTTCCCCTGACAGGTTATAGTGTGTTTGTCAGTTTCATAGCATTTCAGCTCAGTAGAAATCTCCAAAAAGAGATGAAAACTTCCTAACCCTTGTCTATCCAGTTTAGAACTCTGCAAACAATGGTGGTTGAATTTCACATATCCTGCAAATATGCCTGCAGTAGAGAGCAGGCACAATAAGGGGTCCACAGCTCTTAACCCTCAAGATAGGGACAGATTCTCAGTATCACAGTCAGCCTTAGATATAATCTGAACTGTGTCCTACATAGTTTCAGAAACTGTAACATCTCCTCAGGCATGGGTGGAAGGAAAAATTTACAGTTTGCATTCTCCCCTGGTCAGTCAGAATGTAAAAAACAAAATCAAGTTCATTTTCCTTTACTAATTCTTTTTTCCTTGGTTTCTGAGGAAATCTTATAAACTTGTTATAGAATGGACAGTTTTGCTCTAAATCAACCATCAGGAAAACTCATGACAAGCTCTTCCTGTGGTTATTTTTCAGGGAATTCCTTCACCCTGGTAGATTTGTCATTGTGTTCTGTTTGAAAATGGAGGTTTTAACTTTTACATTGATGCATAGTTGATAACCAAGTAAAAATAATGTAAATGGGTCTTTTGTTTTTTTTATGATCTCAGGCATTTCCAAGTCTTTGTGTGTGTGTGTGTGTGTGTGTGTGTGTGTATACAGTTATAGAGAACAGGGTGTTTTATTAAGCTTAATCTCACAAATTAGGAAAATCTTTCTGGTCAGACACCTAGGAACTGACAACCTGTAAATAAAATATACAGAACAGTGTTTGCCTCTACCTTGAGTATATTGTCTTAACTTCTCAAAAGACTCAGAGATCATCATTGAAGAAGAACTTGAAATAATGTCAGTGCTAGAGGTAATAGATATCTGTGGTAAGATAATATTTGCTGATATGACAGGTCCATTGTACAAATTAAATCCCCGCTGTGAATATTTTTATAAGTGCTGTGTATGATCAATCCATCTTAATATCCATCATTAATGAGAAAGGACCTCATGAAACCCTACAGCTTGCTGAGCTAGTGTTCTGAGTTAGTGCTCCAAGAAGTTTCATATTAAAGAACTTAGAAAATGTCAATGGTGACTATTGGAGGAAGGAGAGCTAGTATTGTAGAAGGGTTCACCCTCTAAGAGGCTACCCATGCTCAAGCCGATGACCCTGACCCTGTGACTCAAACAGACCACGCTACACGGATTCCACAAGGTAAACTCAGAAGATATGAAGATGGAAGAAAAAGATAGGAGGCACACAGGGCTCTGTTCCCAGTGTGGCTTTGAACTCACAGAGATCCGGATGGATCTCTGCCTCCTGAATGCTAGGAAATGAAGGGAAGTAGTAGGAAGTGGATTTAAGTAAAACATAATTTTGCCTAAAACAAATTATTAACAATAAAAAAACTTCCTACTTTCTTTCTGTTGTTTCATTTTTGCTATAAAACTGTAAAATTGCTGTAACAGTTTCTCTATAACCAGGCTTGGTACACATTAAAAAATTGATTTTTCTTCAATAAATCTGTATGTAAAATTTGTTTATTTACTATTTTGTTGTAGGTAAAAGCTACATTGGGAGACAAAGTTGAACAACCACTTTGACTACAATAAAAATTTACTGATTCAAATAAACTACTTATTTTTTTTAATCTAAAATGTGAGACACTCCCAGGTAGGCTCACATGCCTTTGATCTCTGCAAGCTATGAGCCTGCTTTTATGCACATTTGACTTTTTCCCATTAGCTTATGGATTGATAGCCATAGTTCTTCCATGGTTGCTTTTTTACTTCCTGTCCTTTCTATACAAATCCTTTCTGCTGTGAAAGATCTTCATGTAGAAGGGGCATTTCTGGCTACTCTTGGACATTTTAGAAAGCTACTGGAAAGGAGTTAGTTCTCTAATAAGTACCTTTTATAAAACTAGAGAGCTTTCAAGTTTCAGCAGTGAGTAGAATGGGAGTATTGTAAGATGAATTGCTAAACAGTCTTATTAATAAAAACATGGAACAACATATTGGGGTTAAAACCGAGAGATTACAGGAATTGGACAAGCCACAGCCAACCTCACCTTACTGACTTCTCAGCTTCCAAAGACCTGCTTCCTGTATAACATGCCTATATGTCTTTCTGCTCTCCATCTCATTTCCTTGCTCTGACCAGCTACACCTCTTCCTGTCTGTCTGTACAGATTTCCAGACATCTATGATTAGTGCTGGGATAAAGGCATGTGTTACCATGCCTGGCTCTGTTCCCTAGTGTGGCCTTGAACTCACAGAGATCTGGAAGGATCTCTGCCTCCTGAATGCTAGGATTAAAGGCATGTGCTACCATTGCCTGACTTCTATGTTTAATATAGTGTCTGACTTTTTTCTCTGATCCTCAGATAAGCTTTATTAGGATATACAATATATTGAGGGATACAATATATCACTACATTTCCCTTTTTTGTCTAAAATAAAAAAGATAACTAATATAAGAAAAGTATATACAATAGGTACAATAACTATATACAATATATACAGGCAATAAATACATCAACAATGTCTAGTTCATTTGCATTTGACAAATTCATTGAAAACATTCCATTATCTATCCTATTTTGGTGAGTCCAAAATGTACCTAATTCACTTTCTATTCTAACTTGTATTACCAACCAGAAACTATCTTTTGATGTCTTTTAAACTTATACACTTTGGTGAGTTTCTTTCCTGAAATTGTTAACAAGGAAAACTATAACTATCTAATCTTCAACTTCCTCAGAGCTGAGAAGGAAATAATATTACCTAGCTAAACAGGCAGTGCAAACAAGTGAGTTCCAAAAAAATGTGAGGAATGACAGAAACAGCTGGTTGCCTGGACAGTCACCCGAGGTTTCTATGCAAAGTTGGGGCATCTGTTTTTGGCTCACACTCTTAGCATATCTGACAGACTTATTTGTGAAGCAGGATTTTCTAATTATCCTTCCTACCTTGTCTTGGCAAGGATCAGCAATCAGCAGTCTTTTGTTTTATGTCCTGCTTTTCCATTTTGGACAGCAATCTGTCAGCACTCAATGAGAGGGCATTTTCTTGCCCAGTGGCTAATTTTTGCCACAATGAAAGTAAACTTTGTATGGCGTGTCTTCAATGCCCATCATCTTCTCTTGCTGCTGCCAGGAGCAGACATGTCTCATAGTCATAAAAAAAAGAAGAAAAATCTATGTTATTAAAACATCTTAAATGCCATATTCTGTAGATCTCTGAGGGGTTTGAAGATGACCTGTCTATCTAATATATACCTCTGCGTGATATTGAAAACATACCTAATCTGACTATAAGTTCGATTGGATTGTAATGACTAACTACTAACTTACATTTCTTTATATCCTAAATTGTTGATAATAACAAGGATTAGCAAATTGCGTTGCACTGTTAAATAAAATGTAGAGATACAGCAAGATTAGAAATATATGTACACTATTTTCTAACAAAATTGATCTCAAACTGGTATTAATATACATAACTTGTATACAATATATGAAAAACCAATCAATGTAAAATATTTAAAACTAGTAGTTGCCTTTTTAAAGTAGGTTCAATAATCTACCTTTTTATCTTATCATATCCATATTCTCTTTTTTTTCTTTTCAGAGTAGATTCAATAATCTACCTCTTATCTATATCATCTTTTTTCTTTTTCTTTTATTTTTCTCAAACAAGAACCTTAAATATAATCTCCTTTATTTAGCCTTTTTCCTGACCATTAACAATAACAACCTGTAACCAACCATCCTAAACAATGTCTATTATCCAAATCCCACAGAATGACCACCCATCCCACCTCTTGGGAATGTGGGCATCGTGTTCTTAAAATTACTTCCTGCTGTCTTGGAGTGAAGGCATCTTTAAGGGATCCTGAAAAGAAAAATTTTGGGCAATTATCAAGTTCTGAGAGAGGTAACTGTATCATTTGTTGTCCAGTGTCTGCATAATGTGAAAATTCAGGTCTTGTGTCAAGTCCTTGATTGAGTAGTCTGTGAGGCTGGATCACCCCAGCTAGCCATCCCAAAACTGTCTTGAGCAGTTTGTAGTCCAAAGCCTATCTATCATTGGGTGGTGTTTGTCAGCTTAGTGGTATTATCATCATCCTGATGGAATCGTCATTGTGTGTGGTGATATTTTATTTTGCTGAAATGTGGTGATATTTTATTTGTGCTGAAATGTAGTGATATTTTATTTGTGCTCTAATAAATACAGCCTCCCTGGAGATCAGAAGAAATAGCAAGCCATTTTAAGTAAACAAAGAAGTGAGGCAGCAGTAGCACATGCCCTTAATACTATTACTTAGCATGCAGATCTCTGTGTGTTCAAGGCCACACTGGAAACAGAGCCAGGTGTGGTGGCACATGCCTTAATTCCAACACTAGTTAATCATAGAGGTCTAGAGGACTGCACAGACAGACAGGAAGTGACAGAACTAGGAAAGAAGAGGAAGTGGTGTAGCTGCGCTAAGAAAGCCAATGAGAGAACAGAACAGAAAAGGCATATAAAGTTGAGTGTACAGGAAGAAACTTTCTTTGGAAGCTGTGGAGCTGGTGAGGTGAGGTTAGCTGGAGGTTGGTCCTAGTCCTCTGATCTTTCTCGTAGGCTTTAACCCAAATTTCGGACTCCATGTTTTTTATTTAATAAGACCATTAGGAAATTCATCTACTTTTTAGAGGACTCTTCATCTTTTTAGAGACTTCAAATTTGCTGTAAGGTGTGGTCATGATTCCCTGCATAAAACTGATAGAGACTCAAACACAAAAATATGTACAGGCAGGTAGATGAAGCCTTTTTTTTTCTAGAATTAGTTAGTACTCATTATGACCATTAATATCATGACAAAAGTTAAATATATATATATATACTAATCTTATAAATTTTGATATTAAATGCATATCTTAAAAAAGTTTTGAGACAGGTGGTAGTGGCAAGTGCCTTTGATCCCAGCTTTTAGGATGTAGAGCCAGGCAGATCTCTGTGAATTCAAGGCTAGCCTGGTATACAGAGTGAGATCCAGGACAGGAACCAAAATTACTCAGAGAAACTTTGTCTCGAAAAATCAAAAAAGAAAAAAGAGAAGTTTTAAAGAAATAATAATAGAACCAAAGAATTATGAGATTAGTGGCAATAGAATAGTCCCTTAACTTTGGTTTTCCTCTGTCCCATAATAAGTTTCTTGAATGTGGGATTATTAATGCACTCATCAATGGCCATGGCAACATACTTTAGGTGTTGTTTTCTTGCTATGTTTACATACCACATCTACATCTGTTCCACCTCATGACCAATTCTTGAGTCCAATCAAAATTTTGTTACCACTGTAACATTTGTACTATATGTAACAATAGGCATATTTTTCAGGCAGATTATTTTTGTAGATCTTAGAGTTAATAGATGTTTAGGAGAGGTGACTTATCTTCTACTCCAGCATGACATATAGCAACTCTAGCATGAAAACACTAGTCAGTAATGGTAAAGCTTCCAGTTGAACACCAGCTAGATTTTTCCATGTTCTTTTACAAAAACAAATTGTATGTTCAACAATAGGATCTTACGATCTCTGTCAGTTATGTTTGACAGAGGTCTAGTATACAGAATATTCAAATCACTTAAAATAACTGAACTTTGAGATTAAAAAAATAACCCAATCAAATATCTGGGACATAGAACTACATAGATATTTCTCAAAAATGAAATACAAGTGGCTGAGAAACGTGTAAAATGTTCAATATAGTAAGATGTGAATTAGAACTACTTTCATATTTCACTCTTCATCAGTAAGAATAGAAAAATATAATAATATGAATGACAGCAGATAGTGATGAGGATGTGGAGAAAGGGATTACTAGTGAGAATGCAAAGTGGTACCTCACCAAGGCTAGATGAGATAATCCAGTAGGAGCAAAAGCACCCCACAAGCAGGCAAATGAGGCAGAGACAGCCCCTGCTCCCACTGTTAGGATTTCCACAAGAACACTAAGCTACTCAGCCTCAGCCATAACATGTATGTAGTGAATCTAGGTCAGACTCCTGAAGGCTCGCTGATGTCTGTGAGGCTCCATGAGTCCCATTCGGTTGATTCTGTGGGCTGTATTCTCTGGTGACCCCTGTCCCCTTTGGTGTCCCTCCCCCTCCTCTTTTATCTTCTCTTTATGATTTTTTTCTTTTAGGAGCTGAAGAAGATGAATAACTTACAACTCATTAATGGTCAACAATATAAAAGTTTTATGTTTTATACAACAAGTTATAGGAGGGCCTGGCAATCTTTTATTAATTAATTAGAAATTCCAAAATAAAAACAGAAGAAACATTGCACAATTATTTTTATTATACCATTGTTAACCTAATGCTTAAACCACATAAATATCCCACCCCTTAAAAAAGAAAATTACAAATCAATATGCCTCATTCAAACATACACAATAACATAGTTGGAAACCAAGTATATGAAATCTTGAAGAAAGTCATCTACCAGGATCAAGTAGATTTCATCACAGCAATACAATACAGGGATTGCTTGACATATGTAAATCAATAAATGCAATCCACACTATAATCATACTGAAAGACAAAATTCAAATAATCATTTCAGTAGATGTAGCAAAGTCTTTCCATAAACCCAACATCTCTTCATGATAGGAGTCCTGGAGAAACTAGGGATACAAGTAACATACACAAACATAATAAAGGCAATTTAAAACAAGCCTACAGCCAACATTAATCTAAATGAGAAGAGACTGAAAGCTTTTGCACTAAATTCAGGATATAAATAAGGTTGTCCCCTCTCTCCATATCTATTCGATATTGTATTGACATCTTAGAGATAATTAAACAATTGAAGTGGACCAACGGGACACAATTAGGAAGGGAAAGTACCTTTATGTTTAGATAAGATAGTATACATAAGTGACCCTAAAATTTTCACCAAGACACTCCTACAACTGATAAACACTTTCAGCAAAGTATCAAGACACAATATTAATAAGCAAAATCAGTAGCTTTCCTATGTCCAAATGCTAAACACTATGACAAAGAAATCAGGGAGACAACTCCTCTCACAATAGCTAGAAAAACAATCAAACAAACAAAAAATGAAAACAATCAAACAAAACCTTACCTTTCTGGAGGAGGGGATGGCAGGTGGGTTGGGGGGGAACCTGAGGTGGGAACGGAGTAGGCATGAGAGGGAAAATCTGTAGTTAGTATGTAAAATGAATAAAAAATGTCTTAATAAAGAAAAAAACAAATTAGGGTAACTTTAAGCAAATGAAATATCTTTAAAATAAAAACTTTAGAAAGCTGAATAAGTAATTAAAGATGATATTCAAAGAAAGATCCACAGAACTTCCCCTTTTCTTCTTTTTCAAAAAGGAAGGTTTTAACTTTAACATAGTAAAATTACATATAACAAAACAAATATCAAGCAAGAATTACAGTTACAATATTAAAGAAGATATCCTATCTTATATTTGTGAGTTTAAGGTTTTATATTTAACTTATCTTTTATCATAACTAAGGAAAATTGTAAGTATCTAGTCTTCAACCACATCAAAGACCTCAGAAGGATATAATATTACCTGAGAAATGGGAGAAGGATGCAAGCAACTTTCGGGAGTCTTGCAGGGTAGACAGAGACAGCTGACAGCCTGGACAGTCATCCAAAGTTCTCTTGTAAAGTTGGGGCATCTGTCTTCAGCCCACAGATCTAGAGTCTCTCAGTCACTTTTCTCTGTGTCCTGTAGAATGTCTGGCAGTTTCCTCTGCAAAGCAGGAACTTGAAGGACCATTTTGTCAAGCAAAGTTCAGTGGTCACCTTCCTATGGGTCCTGCATGTCTAGTTGATCAAGCAGTCCAGGCAAGAACAGTTTCTTGCCCAAATGGTTATTTTTCCCAAGGTGAAGATAAACTCCATATGGAATGTCTTCGATGTCCATCCTCCTCTCTGAAGTAAATCGGTGCTGGCAGGAGTAGACATGTCTCACTGTCCAGAAAGTCTAAATTTTTAAAATATTTTAAATGCCATATTCTTTAGGTCTTTGAAGTATTTGAAGATTACCTATCTATCTGAAATATATCTATGTATACCTAGAAGACTTAACTAACATGTCTACAAATATGATTATCATAGATGACTAATTATTAATCTATTTCTTAATTATCCATTAAAATTTTAAATGAGTTACATAAACATAATACCTCAAACAAGAGTAGAAATATACACACAGTATAACAAAATCAACTTTAAGTTTGTATCAATAAACTAAAATTTATACTAATGTAAAACATTTAAAACATAAACTAAAATCTATACCAATGTAAAACATTTTAAACAAGTTGTTGCTCTTTAAGGGTAGGTTCATTAATCTACCCTTTTATCCTATCATCCCTATATCCTATATATCTATATCAGACCCTGATCTCTTCTGCTGACATTTTTGTGGGATTTAAGAAATCCATACACCAGTGGTTCTCAACCTTCCTAGTGCTGTAACACTTTAATACAGTTCCTCATGTTGTGGGGATCCCCCATCATAAAATTTTGTTGCTACTTCATAACTGTAATTTTGATACTGTTACGAATTATAATGTAAATATCTGATATCCAGGATATCTGATATGTGACCCCCAAAAAGATCATGACCCACAGATTGAGAAGCACTGCCACATACCCTTGCTTTGCCAAGATTCTTTTTCTTTTTCTTTTTGGTGCATAAAGAACTGAATCTTCTGTCTTTTTGGAGATAGCTGTTGATCTTCTACATAACAGTTAGACACAGTATAACATGTAAGTTAAAAAAATTGTTAACAGGTTGATTGTCAAATATTGGGTACTTTGACTGTGTTCAAATTATACTGTTGTCAATCAGAGCTAAACAACATTGTGATGGTTACACTAAAGGACGCTTTCTATGAACCTAATATCAAAGCAATCAAGATGACCAAAGAAAAGGAATTGGTTTCAGTTCAGAGAGATACTAAGACATCAAATTATACTGTTTGATCCTGGCCCACAACTATAGCTGAAGGCTGCGGTAATATTGTATCCCCCAATATATTGTGGACCATAATATAATTATCTTGGGTCAGAGAACAGAATGGCCACTAGACGGACATAGAGGCCAGAAAATGGTGCACACACAGCTTTAATCCTTCCATTCCTCACTCAGAGATCCATCCTGATCTCTGTGAGTTCAAAGCCACACTGGAAACAGTCAGGCATGCTGACACACACCTTTAATCCCAGGAAGTAATGGCAGGAAGCAGAAAGGTATATAAGCATGAGGACCATGAGCTGGAACATTTCTAGCTTTTAGCTTTTAGCAGCAGTTCAACAGAGATCCATTTGGGTGAGGACTCAGAGGCTTCCATTTTGAGGAAACAGGATTGGTTGAGAGGTGGCAAGGTGAGGTTAGCTATGGATTGTTCTCTCTGATCTTTCAGAATTTATCCCAATACCTGACTTCCAGTATAAGACCATTTAAGATTTGTGCTACTGAAGCCCCCTGCTTTACCAGAGGCCACAGTGGCACTTAGAACTCCAGAGGTCTTGTAGGCTACCAGAACCGCAACAGAGGCACTCTGATGGAGCAGAGGACTGCAAAACTCTACCAGGGAATTCCTACAACTGATGAAGACATTTCGTGAAGTGGCTGGATAAAAGATTAAATAAAAAAATCAATAGGCCTCCTATATATAAATGATGAATGAACTAAGAAAGAAATCAGGGAAACAACATCCTTCACAACAATCACAAATAATATAAAATACCTTGGGGTAACTCTAACCAAACAAGTGAAAGACTTGTATGAAAGAACTTCAGGATTTGAAGAAAGAAACTGAAGAAGATATCAAAAGATGGAAGATCTCCCATGTTCATGGATTGGTAGGATTGACATAGTAAACATTTCAATTCTATCAAAAAAAAAACTACAGATTCAACACCATCCCCATCAAAATTTCATACAGTTCTTTATAGAACTTGATAGGACAATATTCAATTTCATATGGAAAAACAAAAAATCCAGGATAGTTAAAACAATCCTGTACAATAACAGAACATCCAGAGGTATCATCATTCTTAGTTTCTAGCTGTACTACAGAGCTATAGAAATAAATCTGTACTGTATTAGCAGAAAAACAGACAGATTAATCAAAGGAATTGAATTGAAGACCCAAACATATATCCACACTTATAGACCGTTGCTTTTAAATAAAGAAGGCAGAAATACACAATGAAAAAAAGAAATCGTCTTCAACAAATGGAGCAGGTCTAACTGGATATCAGCATGTAGAAGAATGAAAATGATCTATATCTATCACACTGCACATAATTCAAGTCCAAGTAGATCAAAAAACCTCAACATAAAACCAGATACACTGAACCTAATAGAAGAGAAAGTGGGAAGTAGCCTTGAAATCATTGGCACAGGAGACAACTTCCTGAACAGAACACTAATAGCACAGGCACTAAAACAACAATCAATAAATGGGACCTCATGAAACTGAAAACTTCTGTAAGGCAAAAGAGATCATAAATAAGACAAAATGGCAGCCTACAGAATGGGAAAGGATTTTCACCAACTCCGCATCTGACAGAGGGCTAATATCCAAAATATATGAAGAACTCAAGAGTAGACATCAAAACCCCAAGAGAAAACCAGAGAGACAGCTAACCCAAGCTCATGGGAGCTCATGGACTCTGGCCTGTCATCTGGGGAAGATGTGTGGGACTGAACGAGGCCCTCTGAGTGTGAGTGAGAGTTATGTGGCTAGATCTGTTTGGGAAGCCCATGGCAATGGGACCAGGACTTATCCTGGGTGCATGAAATGCCTTTTTGGAACACATTCCCTAGGGTGGCATACCTTGCTCAGCCTTGACACAGTGGACAGGGGCTTGGTCCAGCCTCAGCTCTTTGCTGACTCCCCAAGGGAGGCCTTACACTCTCTTTGGAGTGGATGGGGATAGGGTTGGGGGATGTGGAAGGCAGTCGGAGAATGGGAGGAAGGGAAAACTGGGATTGGTATGTAAAATGAAAATGTATTTTTTAAAAACAAATAAATAAAAGGGGTATGTATCTAAACAGAGAATTCTCAAAAGAGGAAAATTAAATGTCTCAGAAACACTTAAAGAAATGTTTAACACCCTTAAACATCATGGTGATGCAAATCAAACCTCCTTTAGGATTCAATCTTAAACCTGTCAGAATGGCTAAGATCAAAAACACAAGTGACAGGTCAGGCAGGCTTGGATGTGGAGCAAAAGCAACATTTCTCCATTGCTCGTAGAGTGTAAACTGGTATAACCCCTATGGGAATCAATATGTCAGTTCTTCAAAATATTGGGAATCAATCTAACTCAGAACCTAGCTAACTCATCCTTGGGCATATACTCAAAGGATGCTCCATCTTCCCATAAGAACACTTGCTCAACCACGTTCATGAAGCTTTATTCATAATAGCCATAACTGGAAACAACCTAGATATCCCTCAATTGTAGAATGGATAAAGAAAATGTAGTACATTTACATAATGAAATCTTTAGGGATTCGAAGAAAGATTTGAGGATGATAAAAGAAGAAGGAAAGATCTCCCATGCTCATTGATTGGTACGAGTAATATAGTAGAAGTGGTCAACTAATATGGTTACTATGTAAATCACTGTGAGAGATCTTCTGCAATTTGTGAATAGATTAACCTAAAATCCAGCCATACTTCTCCTGAGCATATCCACAAAGGACTCTAGAACCTAATACCTACATTTGCTCAGCCATGCTCATTGATGCTCTATTCATAATAATGAGAAATGAGAAACAGACTAGTTGTCCATCAATAGATGAAAAGGATAAATAAAATGTGGTATCCTTCCCGTGGAATATTGCTCAACTGTTTATAACATAAAATCATGAAATGTTCATGTAATCAGATGGAGCTAAAACAAAATCATTCTGAATGAGGTAACTCAGAACCAAAAAGACAAATATGGTGTGCATTTTTGTCTATATGGATGTTAGTGATTAAGTATTTGATAAGCAAGCTACATTACATTTAACCACAGAGGTTAGCGACAGAGTCAGGGAATAGGGAGAAAAGTTGTATCACCCTAGGAAAAAAATAGAATAAATTGTTAAGGATGGCAGTGAGGAGGGTTCTGCACCTGGAGTATCAAAAAAGGAAAGGAAGGAAAAGAGTAGTCAGGGAAAGAAGGTTGGGATGGTGTGCCAAACTGCCACTTGAAGGGTTGTACAGAAGTCTAACAGAGTAGAAGCTTCCTAACATATATACATATATGAAGATATTCTGAATGGAATCACCAAATAATGGTGAATCAAAATCTCAACTGGATATCTCTTGTCACCAAATAAAGTCTCCATTTCCAGGGACGGGTTACATCCAGTTGAATTGTTGGCAAAAAGTATCCCCAAGGACACCCCAAAACAATCAAAGCTACTGGAAAAGCCATTTGGCTGTTCTTCACAAACTAGTGGTAAGTCCCCATTGTTTAGTTTAGTCAACACTTACTCAGCTCATTGAAAATGGAGAAGTAGAGCTGGTGCTTATTTAGAGACTTTATGCCTACTGACTAGTATTCATGTTACTGGAAGAAATACTGCACTGCCTGCTGCCAAGAGAAAAAGGTAAACCAACCCAGCTACAAAACAGTGTGTCTACAATCATGACATGCCTGCAAGATGTGTTCGTCCAATAGTGGCCATAAATCTTGTGAGACCAATCAACCATTACATGATTGGACTAAAGGGCCACTCTCTGAAATGGAATGTATCCCCAAAACTGCCTGAGTAGCCAAGCACCTGAGAAGGAAAGTTCAAGGACCTAGAGCAACACCAAATACTACTGTTCTACTACGGGAACTTAGTAATAAAGTGACTTCTAATGACGTTCTGCAATAATGATAGAAAGAAAGTGTGGAGATAAGGGTACCTAAGTAAGAGAGGAGGATTTGGGGGAGGAGAAACTGAAATCAGAATGTATTGTAGGAAAATAAATTTTCAAATAATTCATGTATTGTATTTTCATGCCCCTGTCATCTGCTCACAGATATATGTACCCAACCCATACACATATAGCCACACCTAGCTTTGTGTCCTCATTAAAAAGAAATTAGGCCAATTATTACTAATTATATACACTAATGTGTGCATCCATCCATGGGAGCAAGTTAGACATACTAGTTGTTAGAACACTGAAGATACCTAACTAACTCTCCCAGAAGCTATCAATTGCCTACATTTCCACAGCTATTGCTGTGACTTAGTACATACTGCCTTTTTTCCATGTTTGAATTTTGCACAGCTTGACTTTGTGAAAGTCATCCACATAATGTTAAAGCACTATAATTCATATTTTCAAATTTCATATTCATTCCAGCAAACACTGTTTCCTTGCAGTTATCCATGACTCCAGGTTCTTCTATTCATTACTACTGGTCATGCTCAATTATCTCTGAGGTTCGGAATGAGGGAGGTGTGATATAGATGTCCCTCTTAGGGTAGAACACTATGCACTCATTAATTTTCTATACCTTAACCAGTTGTTCATCTGTGTTTTAATTACCAGCTAATTAAAAAAATGAAACATCATATGCTTCTTTTGAGATATGTATCAAGAGATGGGTATAAAATGACTTATCAGGACTTGGTTTAATACAATATGCTTTCAGTAGAATAATTGTAGTAGGTTCTCCATACAGACCCACAAATTGAGTAGCCACAGTCTATGTCCCTGATAATTGTTTCAGGTATAGGTTTTATATTGAAAAGATAGGCTGAAATCCAGAAAGCAAATGGTTGATTACTCCCATGACATTTACACCACTATTGCCCCAGTAGGCTTGTCTTAGCAACCTGGTCATTATTGTATCTTACAGGGTTCCAAGACTGACAATGTGTATGATTCCATTTATCTCTGGTGGCATGTTTATGAAGCTCTAGCAGTACCAAGATATCCAATAATGATGAAGCTTTCAGTAACTGTTAGCTTGACAATCCATTTGTTTTATCTCAAGTATGTCATGAATAAGTAAAATAAATATTTTAAGACAGCCATCCTACTCAAATCATCAGAGGAAGCAACATAATTCCAATCAAACTACAAACACATTTCTTATAAAAAATACTATTAAATTTCATGTGCAAATACAGAAAGCAATGATAGGTAAGATACTGATCAATAAAATGAAAACTGCTTAAAGAATCACCATCCCAATTACAAGTTACATTGCTTAGATAAAATAATGAAATCAGCATGATACTGACATAAAAACACATTCATTGACCAGTGGATTAGAAGTGAGGAACAAACTAAAAGCTCAGACTTCAACAACCACCTGATATCTGACAAAGAGAACACACATTGGAGAAATGCAGTATCTTGAACCATTGATACTACTGTTAAATTTAATAGTTACATTAAGAAGAATAAGATTAGGTCTTTATATGTCCACCTTAACACAACTCAATTCCAAATACCTCAAAAGATTCGACATAAAACATGATATCAGATCCTGACATGGTAGAAAATAAGGATTAGTGTTGAAGATTCAGGCACTAAAAGACACCTCTTCCCCATTTGATTAGATCATGGTACCTCCTGTATTAGACCAAAAATTAACAAATAGTAAGTACCACATGAAGCAAAGAGAATCTCTACAGAAAAGAGAATACAATTTGGGTGAAAATGTAACCTACACAATGTGGAAAAATCTCTTTACATGTATCCTTCTGACAGAGGGTTAACAGCATCCTAGGTATACTGTAAACAAAAAGTAATACTAGAGAAGGCTATGGAAGTAAACAGAAAATTCTAAGGAAGACTGCTTTTTTTAGTGTTAAGCATCTCTAGACACCAGGAATATGCAAATTAAACTTAGTGATTTCATGTTGCAGTAGAATAATGACAAGAGTAAGAAAAAAGTGAATATGCCTACAAAGATAGCTAAGACATTAACTGAATTTGCTGCTCTTACAGAAGACTCAGACTCAATGGCTAACCCCAGTAGTGGCCTACAGTGATCTGTGATGTCCATCCAAGGTGAAATCACTGACTGTTACTAAATCCTAAGTCTTTGTAGATCTGTGGTATAAATGCATGAATTCAGGGTAATACACATCCATACAAAATAAAATTTCAAAAATAAGTACAAGTAAAATTTAAAAGGCTGAGCACAAACGGATGCACTTATGAATAGGGAAAGTGGAACTATAATTCAGAGCTGATGGGGGTGCAATTTGGTACAGCCACTATAGAAATCAAAGTGGATTTCTCTAAAAATGCTGGCAATAGTTCTACCACATAATCTAGCTATAACACCCTCGGGCATATTGCAAAAGGACTCTATGCCTGACTATAGTGATACCTACTTATCCATATTTTATGATGCTCTATGCTCTACTCATATCATAGAAACAGCCTAGATGTTGATAAATTGACAAATGGATATTGAAAATTCGATTAGATCAGTGGTTCTCAATCTTCCCAATGATACTACTTTTATCCAGTTTATCATGCTGTGGTGAACCCAAACCATAATTATATATGCTGGTATTTCAAGATTGTAATTTTGATACTGTTATGAATTATAATATAAATATATGATATGCAGGATATCTGATACTCCACTCCTATGAAAGTGTCTTTGGTCAACAAGGGAGCCCTGAACCACAGGTTGTGAATTTCTAATGCAAATTTCTAAATGGTCATATAATTAAAAAAAATACCCAAGCCAGACATTGGGGTGAAAGCTGAAAGATCAGAGAAATAGAACAACCACAGCCAACCTCACCTCACCAGCTCCTAAGCTGATCTTGTTTCTTCAGACTGAAAGACTCTGAGTCCTCACCCGAATGGATCTCAGCTGAACTGCTGTTAGTTTCTGTCTCCTCACACCTTATATACCATTCTCCACCCAGTCATGTCACTTCCTGGGATTAAAGCATGTGTGCTTTCCATGCAAAGGCATGAGATCTCAAGTGCTGGGATTAAAGGCATGTGCCACCACTGCCTGACTCTGATCCCAATGTGGCCTTGAACTCACAGAGATCTAGATGGATCTCTGCCTCCCAAGTGGTAGGATTAAAGGTGTGTGCCACCACTGTCTGGCCACTATGTCTAATCTAGAAACTGGCTCTGTCCTCTGATCCTCAGATAGGTTTATTAGGATACACAATATATTGGGGTACAAAATATATCACCACATGAATCACTGATTTAATCAGTTGAATACTTTAAACAATTAATGAAAATGAAATTTACATATGATGGATAGAGTTAGATACAATTATTCTTAGTTTGATACCATAGTTAGATACCACAGATCCAGCCTTAACTCACACCCTGAACACTGATGGACTTTGAGAAATAGGGAGTTTGTGGAGCACAGATATAGGTAATACATAGATCCCAGTAACACTCAAATTCAACAGGAGCAAATAATTCTGATTCAGAGCTAGTCCACAACATAAAAAAAAACTAGAGTGTGACTTCACAAGATACCTGAACATCAAACAAACTGTTCAAAATAAATGTGCAGATCTGGCAAGTAAATTTAAAACCCACAGCACAGACGAAAACTTTGAAATGCATTGTACACACACACACACACACACACACACACACACTCACAACATACACACACACACATACACACACACACACACACACACACATTAAACCAATGAAAACCAACATGAAGCTACTGTACAATTCTCACAGCATATAGCAAAAGGTCTGTATGTCTTACAATTACAATAGTGATATCTACTCATCCATGTCAGTGCTGCTCTATTCACTACCCAAGACACGTAAACACCCTGGATGTAAATCAACATGTGTGTGAATATTGAAAACTAGGCATGTTTAGGTAGTATAATTGTCTTTCTTTCCTTTTTCATTCTTTTCCCATATAATATTTCAACAGCAGTTTCCCCTCTCTCCACTCCTCCCAGTCTCCTTGCCACCTCCACTGTCCCCGGATGCATTGCTCCTCTGGTTGCCTTCAGGAAAGTGCCGGCCTCCCAGGGATCTCAGCCAAAAACAACACAAGAAGATAGAGTAAGATTATCCACAAATACTCAGATCAAGGCTGGAAGGGGCAACTCAATAAGAGGAAAGGGGCCCTGAGAGCAAGCAAATGAGTCAGAGAAACCCCCACACCCACTTTTAGGAGTTCCACAAAAACTTCAACCTAAGTAATTATAGCATATATGCAGAGGACTGAGTGCAGACCTATTAAGGCTCCTTGATCATTGCTACAAGCTCTGTGTGCCCTTATGGGCCCTTCTTAGTTGACTTTGTTGGTCATGTTCTGGTGTCTTTGACCCCTCTGACTGCTACTATCCTTCCTCTCTATCTTCCATGGGATTGCTTGACCTCTGCCTAATGTTTGGTTGTGGGTCTTTGCATCTGCTCCCATTAGCTATAGGAGGGATCCAAATTGTTGATGATTAGGGTAGGTATAGATCTATGAATACAGCAGAATATAATTAGGAATCATCTTCTTGACTTTTTAATTTGATTCTATTTACTTTTGCCAGTCCTTGTTGGTTCTACTCTAGGTCTCTGACCTATCCATCTTCAGGATTCTGAACATCCACACCATGATGGACATGGGCTTCCTCTCACAGTGTCAGCCTCAAGTTAGACCAGTCATTGGTTGGCCACTACCACAAGTTCTGATCCATCATTGCCCCAGCACATCTTGCAGTCAGGAGAGGTTGTAGGTTGAAGGTTTGATGACAGGGTTGGTATCTCAGTCCCACCATTGGAAGACTTGCCTAGTTAGAAAAGATGGCAGGTTCAGGCTCCATATTCTTCATAGCTAGAAGTCTTTGCTAAGACTGCCCTCATACATATCAGGATCTTTGCACTGCACTAGGTTTCCACATCATTGCTCAAATCAGGTTGGTGTGGAGGGGACAGGGAGAGAGAGTATGGGGAGAGATGACCTGAATTAGAGCACAATATAAGCTTATCTAGCAGTTTAGAAAAAAAATTTGCAGGTAAATGAATGGAGCTAGAAACAATACCTTTTAATGAGTTAACCCTGACCCAGAAACACAAACATTTCATTTCTCTTATTTGTGAATATTAGTTTTGAATATTCAGATTTGTGTATCTTATTTGTGTTGTGTGGCACTATTCCTAGGGATACTTGAATAGACATCTACTCACCAATGGCAGACTAAAGTAGGGATAGCACCAAAGTCCAACTTGGTGAATGAGTGAGTTTCACTGTGGCTACCTATAAGAAACTGTATGAAGTGATGCTTACAGGAGCAGAAATGAATCAAAGAGCTAACTGCCATAACAAATCCTGGCATGAACGACATTTCACAAAAGCTGGAATAATGAAGCATACTATCCAACCTTCATGCAGCTCAATGGGGTGGAGTGTATCCTCTTCAGAATTCTCACTTTGTCTGAGCTCTGCACAAAGTTCAGCTGGTCTGTGACTATTACAAGTAGCCTGGCTCCTCTTTGCTTATTTCAAGTAGCTTGACTAATTTGTCTTCCATAGACAGTTTTGCTTTCCAGCTTATATACTCTTGTGGATGGAGGTACTTCGTGAATCTGGTCAATTTCATGGAAATTCTGAAGCTATTTGAGTTGTTTACTTCCTGTAATAATATGCTTCCCTGTGAGACAGAAATTTTACCTCCCCTTGAACATTCCTTTCTTTTACTTCCCTGTAAATATTATGTGTTTCAATGGGCTTCCTTGCAAGATACAAGCTTTTAACCTTCGAAGAAACTGCTACAAGACAATTTTAAATACTCAAATATGTCCAAAAATTAGTAATAGTCCATGGATAGCTGGGTGTGGTTTCTTGCAAGGGAGAGAAATTAAAATGCAGATATATGATAGGGTTAAGGAAATAATGGAACAAGAAATGTTAAACAGTGTGAGGGATTATAGAGCAGAACAGAAAAAGAAATATAGGTAGAGATATCTAATACTAAAGGCTTTCAGAAAAAGTAATGTGAAAAATCTTAATATAGAATTTCCTAAAATATAAGCATATGCATACATTTTAAAAAGCTCAATACAATTATCCTACAGTGGGACAACAATATCCATATTAGATACCACAAGCTAACAAGTAAAAGACCCCTTGTTAGGAATGAGTCACTTCTATCAAAATTGTTGGCCAATGAGAGGCCTCATAGACTGTCAAACAATACAGGTTATTGCCATTGATCTAGGTTATCCTCCCGAACATGATAATTAAACCCTATCCATGAAGACTGCTATACTGAGCCATAGTAAAGCCTTCTGAGTATGTTGGTTTATTATTTACTAACCTAAGAATATTTTTGGTAATTTCTGGCAAATAGAATAATAAAATACAGGAAAAGAAAGTTCATGAATATTTACACCAAGCTTTATTTATCTCACTGTCTTCTTCTGGGTTTTCCATCACTCATTTATTCTAGTCTTCAGCTTCTTGGTCTCTTAATCTTCTGCTTCTTTTATCCTAGAGTTGTGGCTAGTGATGTTCCTGCTATCCTGTCTCTTTCCTTTTAGCCAAGTTGACTTTCTTACATTGACTTTTTTGGGTAACAACTTCATGACATCTCAAATTTTGCTTGGACTCAGGTCCACAAACCCCAAAACTGGATATATTTTATTTTATTTTCCACATCTAAAGTATTTCTTTCAGTCTCCAAATTGTCTTCCATACCTACATTGATATCCATGGTCCTTTACCACACAGCCATGAATCTTCCTGCTCAAATTATGAATCCTCTATAAAAACCAGGCTTTTCCTGTGATTACCCTGGAGTAATGTGTATATCATAATATCGTAGGCGATTACTAGTACCCATTTAGAAGAAACACGATTTGTAACTATTTACTAATTCTCCAAAGTGCTGTATATGTGACTATCTCAGAGTTTTGTCCAAAATCAGAATAGTTATATCATGGAATATTCAAGAAGAATTGTTAACTGTGATATCTTCTTATTTGTCAGTGTTCCATCATGCTTTCAGGTGTCCAGCTCTAAACCATCAGCATCTTGAAACTCTGCTTTCATACTCTCATCTCCATTAACCACTGAAATTCTTCTGATTTATTTTGACTGAGTACATCAGCCATTATATTGATCCATATTATATTAAATGAAATAAAAGACACTTAGAATTTCACATTAAATCTGTTGTTTCTAAAGAATTAGATTTTATTGTATAAAAAGAAATCCATTATAGCCATGCATGCACTGAGAAGAAATAAAAGTACTACAGGTCTTCTTCAAAATGGCTCATGTCAGCAGGACATTGCAGGGTTGTGCAATCAGCACTCATTCCATAAAACACTCATTTTTCAAGACCTCTCGGCACCTCAGCATCTTAAAGTAAGCGTCGATCTTATGAGTATCCCTTTTCAGACAGCGGACCAGGTTATAAAAGGTAAAAAGGCGAGTGTCTTCATCAGATGACTGCAAGTCTGCCAGTCCAGACCAGGCAGGGTAGGGATCTTTTTCAAATTTCTCCTGGCTCTAAACATCAAATGGAAAGGTATTATTCACATTATCCCCTCATGAGTTCTGTTTCTCTCTCTCTCTCTCTCTCTCTCTCTCTCTCTCTCTCTCTCTCT